>JAODPA010118361.1:0-18472 GCA_025585075.1 Nepenthes mirabilis | reverse complement strand
CTTCAGTTTTCCTTTTACCCCAAATCTGTACTTTCCCTTGGATGGTGATACCTTTAGAAATACAAAATCGCCCTCTTCAAACTTTAATGCCGATCTTCTTCGGTCTGCATAGCTCTTTTATCTGCTTCAAGCTACCAGGAGATTCTCATGCACTATTTTGATCTTTTCTGCCATTTCTTTCATAATATCAGGACCCAAAATTCTTTTATCTCCGTGCTCCTCCCAGTGAATTGGTGATCTACATTTTCTTCCATACAAAGCCTTGAAAGGAGTCATGCCAATGCTGGTCTGATAGCTGTTATTATAGGCAAACTCTGCTAGAGCTAAGGAATTATCCCAAGCCTCTTTTATATCTAAGACCGAGGCCCTTAACATATCCTCAAGAATCTGGATAGTCCGTTCCGACTGGCCGTCAGTTTGAGGATGAAAAGCGGTGCTGAATTTTAATTCTGTCCCTAATTCTTTATGTAGACATATCCAGAATCTTGAAACAAAACGAGGGTCTCTATCTGATACTATGGACGCAGGCACACCATGAAGCCTCACAATCTCGTTTACGTACAGTTGGGCTAATTTATCAAGGGGGTAAGTCATCCGGATTGCCAAAAAGTGGGTTGACTTTGTTAGTTGGTCAACAATCACCCAAATAGCATCATGTTTCCTTGGCGTCATTGGTAGACCAATCACAAAATCTATGGCGATATCCTCCCATTTCCAGCCCGGTAACGGCATCGGTTGTAATAATCCAGACGGCTGTTTTCTTTCGGCCTTCACTTGTTGGCATACCTGGCATTTTTCCACATAAGATGCAATGTCTCTCTTCATATTCCTCCACTAGAAAGTTTTCTTTAGATCCTGGAACATCTTATTGGCTCCTGGGTGGATCGTATAACGGGATCGATGGGCCTCCTTAAAAATTTTCTCCTTTAATTCTTTGTTATCCGGTACACATAATCGATCCTTAAATCTTAAAGCTCCATCTGGCATAACATGAAAATCACTTTGGGATTCTTCGTTTAACTCACTCATAATCTTTTCTAGCAAAGAATCATTCGCCTGACATCCTTTTACCTCGTTTATCACTTCAGGCTGAACTTGAAGGTATGCCAATATCATTCACTTTCCTTGCACATAACGTTGAACATCATAATTCATGAGACAGTCCAGCATTTCTATTTGTTTGACTTGTATTCTGGCCAAAATATCAGGTTGTCTACTTAGTGCATCAGCAACCACATTGGCCTTTCCTGGTTCATACCTGATTTCACAATCATAGTTCTTTAGGAATTCAATCCACCTTCTCTGCCTCATGTTTAGTTCCTTCTGAGAAAATAAATACTTTAGACTCTTATGATCGGAGTAGACCAAGAATCTCTCACCATACAAGTAATGCCTCCAGATTTTCAGTGCAAATACTACCGCGGCTAATTCTAGATCATGAGTTGGATAATTCTTTTCATGATCCTTCAACTGTCTTGACTCATAGGCAATTACCTTTCCGTGTTGCATTAACACACAACCTAATCCAATCTTTGAGGCATCGCAATACACAATCAATCCTCCTAATTCATTTGGAATGGTTAGGATTGGAGCAGAAGTTAACCGATTTTTAAGTGCCTGGAAACTCCCTTTACAATATTTGGTCCATTCAAATTTAGCATCCTTCCTTATTAATTGCGTGAGTGGAAGGGCGATTTGGGAGAAGTTTTCCACAAACCGTCTATAATACCCGGCCAAACCTAAGAATCTTCGTACTTCGGTCACCGAGGTTGGCCGGATCCATTGCACCACTGCCTCTACCTTCTTAGGGTCGACGGAAATTCCTTCTTTGGAGATAACATGGCCAAGGAATCCCACTTCTTCTAACCAAAATTCGCATTTTTTCAATTTGGCGAACAGCTGATGCTCCCTAAGGATCTGGAGTGTAGTTCGTAAATGCTTCTCGTGTTCCTCATAGCTCCTTGAATACACAAGGATATCATTAATAAAGACTATGACAAACCTGTCCAAGTAGGGTTGAAAAATTCGGTTAATTAAGTCCATAGAGATGGCCGGAGCATTAGTCAATCCAAAAGGCATCACTACAAATTCATAATGCCCATATCGAGTCCGGAACGCCATCTTTGCTATATCCTCCTTTCTGATCCGAAGCTGATGATATCCGGATCTGTGGTCGATTTTTGAAAATATACAAGCTCCTTGTAATTGGTCAAGGAGGTCGTCAATTCTCGGCAGAGGATACTTGTTCTTGGTTGTGATTTTGTTTAATTCATGATAATCCACGCATAATCTCATGGTCCCGTCCTTCTTTTTGACAAAGAGAATAGGTGCTCCCCATGGTGACACACTTGGCCGAATGAAACATTTATCTAGTAATTCCTACAGTTGTTGTTTCAATTCTTTGAGTTCAGCCGGTGCCATCCGATAGGGTGCTTTGGAGATTGGTGCTGATCCTGGCATCAATTCCACTCCAAATTCTAACTCTCGCTGGGGTGGCAATCCAGATAATTCATCAGTGAATATGTCTTCAAATTTTCGTACCACAGGAATCTCTGTAGCCAGAGATTCTTGATTTTCTGGAGTCACACTAGTGAAGGCTAGATAAGCTTGGCATCCATCGCCAATAAAGTGTCTGGCATGAAGAGCCGAAATGAAGCAAGATGCTTCCTTACGCCGGACTCCCTAAATGTGGAATGGCTTGTTTCCAGGAATGGCGAATTCTACTCTTTTTTGGAAACAATCAATCTTGGTGTGATATCTGGCTAACCAATCCATTCCCAAGATTGCATCAAAGTCTTTCATTTCCAGCACAACCAGGTTAACAGGCATCAAGTATTCATTTATTTCTATTGGACATTTGGAAAATGCTACATTTAAAATTACAGACGACCCTGTGGGTGAGGCGACCATCAATGGGTAATCAAGAACCTTAGGAAGGGTCGTAAAATGCTTCAAAAATTCATGGGAGACAAATGAATGAGTTGATCGAGAGTCAAAGAGCACATTACTAGAAATGCCACAGATAGAAAGTGTACCTTCTACAACCTCCGTAGACGTTTCAGTCTCCTTTGCAGAAATGGCAAACACCTTGGCTGGAATAGGAGACTTAAATCCTAGGGCTTGTTTAGCGAGTGGATAATCTCTGATCATATGTCCCGCCTGCCCACAGTTATAACAAACACCCAACTTCTTATAGCAAGGCCTCCCTCCATGTGATCTCCCACAATGATCACATGCATTATCAGCCGTAGTTCGAGAATTCTGTACCGATCGGCTCTGTTCCCCACCGAACCTCGATGGTCTTGCTTTCTTAGAAGGCTCTTCACTAGCACTGGCCTTTGATGACTGACTAAAAGTCCTTTGTCTAGACAATGCTCCCCTTTCCAATTCTTTCTCATAAATGACAGCCTCTGCAAGCACCTCTCCATACGTTGTCAATGTTAGAGTTGAAAGGTGTCTCCTGATATCATCCCTTAATCCCTGAAAGAACCGTATAACCTTCCTCTCCTCAACTTCCACCATGAAAGGGGCATAGTGCGATAATTCTGTAAATTTCGAATCATACTCTGCCACCGAGCGAGTACCCTGCCTTAGGCGAAGGAATTCATCTTCCTTCTGCCCACGAAGATTAGTAGGGAAATATTTTTTCAGAAAAGCTGCTTCAAATATTTCCCAACTAATATCCCGCTCTGGCATATTGAATACCCTATTCTGCATTTCCCACCAGTGTTGTGCTTCCCCTGTCAGCTTATGGGTGACATATAGAACCATGTCCCTAGCAGGACACTTAATTACTGCAAATACCTTTTTCAGTCGTTGGATTCATGTTTCAGCCTTCAATGGATCGGGTTCTCCTAAAAATTCAGGAATTTGTTCGTTGGTAAACCGATCGTAGACCGACCTCTCCTATTGGACAGGGATTGGGGTGGTCACCGGAGTTGGTGGAGTCAACGCTTCTATGACTTCGGCCATTCTGTCCAGTAGGTTCGCGTATCTTGCCTCCCGATCTGGAGTGTTACTAATTTGATCATTTCTCCTTCCTCTGTTAGACATGACTGCGGGGATGTCTGAAAAGAACAACTTCGTTAGTCAATTAGTTTAAATATAACTATCATAATGGTCTTTGTCCAAAGCGTAAGTAAGGATAACACTCTTCTTGCCCTAACTAATCTTGACCTAAGTTTCCGTGTTAATTCAAACTGTCCTAAAGCATCTCAATTTTTCTCTGATATCAACTGTGACGACCCGACTTTTTACCACCAACTAAAGCCCCCGTCAAATCTAAAATCCTTGCCTTAAAAAAAATTTATGAATGATAAATAGGTGGACATAAAAATTTTTCTTTTCTTCTTTTGAACCTGAGATGCATATTAGGAATTTTTACTTTCATTTATCCCAAAATGTTATGGAAACATACTAACATTCATAAGCAGCGAAATAAATTTTACAAGTCTCTTTAAAATATCAAAAACAAAATAAACAAAGCTCTTCAGATCTGCTTCGACCAGCTTAGCCATTTAGCTATATTGTGAGGTTCTACTCAATTTCATTCTCCATAAGCTTTTCGTCATCTGAAAAGTGGTAAGAATGAGCTTACAAAGCCCAGCAGGATACTCACATGCAGAAAACATAAACATACATATAATTTGATCAAAACATAATTTTATAACATAGCATAGCATACGAAAATCATCATATCGTTTCTTCTTCAATTCTTATTCGTTTCATCTTGTCTTCGGAAAATTCATCAATATTGTTCGGAATTCTCATCATCTTTAGGGACCGGATGGGAGCGGACAACATCGAGGACGGGTTGTGTGCTACCCCACAACCTAAAGCCGTATCCCCTCATTATGCTCCCCAGGGCAGGAGGTAATGCCTTTAACCCGGCATACGGGGCCATAGTCCATAGTTCTTATGCCACCAAAAGGTCCCCTCCCGTGGCCCAGGAGGCATCATCGAGTGTCACTTCAATATCCTTCATCCATCTTTAACAGTAAGCTTAATGGAAACTCGGTTCTTGGTTCGTGTTCGTTAATGGCCAATCATCATAGATCAAAAGTCAAAAGAGTTCCACTTGCTGTCCATAATCCACGTGTTTTCATATAGCCTTGTTTTTTACTTCATTCATTGAAGTCCATATCATCCGAACTTCTTTTCTTTCGAAAACGAAGTCCATTTCTAAAATTGAAGGTCTTTAAATCCGGAGTTAAAAAGTCAATGTCCTTTTTCCTTATTTTGCCGGAGTACTTTTTCTTTAAAAAGGGCGGAGCTCTTTTTCTTCCTTGGCGGAGTGCTTTTTCTTATCAAAATCGGAGTGCTTTTCTTTTCAAAGGAACGGAATGCCTTTCTTATCAAAATCGGAGTGCTTTTCTTTTTAAAGGGGTGGAGTGCCGTTTCTTAAAACGGACGGAGCATCTTTTCTTAAATCGGACGAAGTACCTTTTCTTAAAACGGACAGAGCTGTTTTCTTTTAAACGGACGGAGTGCTTTTCATGGCGGAGCTCTTTTCAAAAGACAGAGTTCTTTTATTAAGGCAGGTTTTAAAAGCCGGAGCTCTTTCTTCAACGAAAGCCGTAGTTCAAAATTCGGAGTTCTTTTAAAGCCGAAGTTATTTTTCTTCAAGGTCGGAGTTCTTTTCAAAATAGAAGGACGGAGTGCTGCAAGGGCCGGAGTTCTTTTTCTAAAAAGGACGGAGTGTTTTTCATCAAATTTTCGGAGTTCTTTCTTTTAAAAGGGACGGCGTGATTTCTTGTTTCAAAGGATGGAGCACTTTTCTTTTAAAATCTAGAGTGCCTTTCTTTCAAAATCCAGAGTTCTTAAATCCGAAGTTCATTTTCTTATAAGATCCGAAGCTCTAAAATATGGAGTTCAAAAGCCGGAGTTCATTTCAAACGCCGAAGTTCTTATGAGTCGTTATCAAAAGCCGGAGTAAAAAGACAGAGTAAACAGCCGGAGTTTGCTTTTATCAAGGCCGAAGTTCATTTCAAAACAAAAGGACGGAGTACTTATTTCCTAAAATGCCGGAGCTCTAAATCCGAAGTCATTTTCTATAAAACGCAGGAGCTCTTTTGTCTTAAATCCAGAGTTATTTTTAACAGAACGGATATTAATAATAAAATTTCTTGTTCTATCTTAAGGTCGAAGTTTTTTTTCCGTAAACATGCAATATCAACGTTCAGCAGAATAACCATAACATCATGAATATCATACATTTCAGAATAATAATTCATAAAGCAGAAAAGGCATACTTCATACAGAATATAATTTCGTAACAACATGCATAAAAGTGAGCTTTAAAAATAGGGTGAGTATCTTGCCTGAATTCTTTTCTACTTTGCCTTAGCTTTCGGTCTCCTTTTTTACTAGGAGTTTCTAGTGGGTGCCTTTTTCTGATATTCTTAAGCCCTTATTTATAGCCCGTGGGTTAGGTGGCCATCATTTATGGCTTCACATTTTCCCAAGGGTGTCATTTAAGACTTCGCATTTTCAAAACTTTGGAATTAGCTAGTTCATTTATGTCGTGTGTTCCCAACGTTATGAGTCATCACTCCGGCTCCTTCACTTTCTTGAACAACTTTTGATTTCAAAATCTGCTCCAAGGCTGGACTTGTTTTTAATGGGAAATCCGGAGTAGGTTTTAGTGTCAAATGCCGGAGCTCTTTATTCACAGGAAATTCAGATTGTTTTCAAACTAAATTCCAGAGTAGTTTTTCGTATCAGAAGCCGGAGCTCTTAATTCACAGGAAATCCAGACTTCAACGACATCCGGACTTCTGTTTACCACGAAAATTCGGAGTTCTTTTTACCAAGGAAATTCAGACTTCTTCTTTTCCCGGAAATTCGGACTTCTTAAGGCTTAACTTGATTCCATCTTAAGCCGATGTATTTTTTTTTTCTTTTTCCGGTCAACGCAAGTTGACCGGACTTGATGATTGAAAATTTTCTTGTTATCCGGAGTTGTTAAAGCTGAATCTAATTCATCATCAGGCCGATTTTCCTTTCTTGTTACACTTTCCGGTCAACGGGCGTTGACTGGATTCTAAGACTGAAATATTTCTTTGTTTTAAATTTTGGGTTGTGACAGAAGGTCCACCTTCTGGGAATCGAGCCACCGACTAGCCAGAGCCCGACGTCCGCCGCCTGGCAGCCGACGTGGGCGATATGAAGCAGGTTCTCCGCGCCATATGCAAGAACACGGGGACTGCCTGGCCGGGGATTGCCCCTCCGGCCTCCCAGGCCTCAACCTCCAGGAGAGAGAGGCATCGAGAAGCCACTCGCAGGAGGCGAGCCAACCGGCCAGACCACGCCGCAACCCCGACGGCTCCAAGTGGAAACGATCAGAACGAAGAGGAAAGTCATCCTGCCAGCGATGACTGGGAAGATAGCCCCGAGGGGCGCAACCTCGGCAATTCGCGCGGCAACTGGAGGCTAGCCGCTGCATTCTCCAACGGCGAGCGAGCCACGCAGGTAGAGAGTCGCCATCCCCGACGAGCTCGAACGCACCTCCAGGACAACATAGAGCTCCGCGATGTCATCAATGTGTGGAGAGGCTCTACGGATGCGTCGATGGAGGAGAAAGTGAAAGTGCTGTGGGACACCCTGCACAAGGAGAAACCACGCCCTCCTCTGCTGACCTCCGGAGATCACCCTTCGCCATGGACTTGCGGACGCAGCCGTTGCCAAGCAAGTTCAAGATGCTGGTCCTGGAGGGATACGACGGAAGCAAGGACCCGATGGACCACCTCAACTGCTTCCGTACTTACTTATCTCTGCAGGGGCAAGCGAGGCCTTGATGTGGCAGTTCTTTCCTATCACCCTTAGGGGGGACGCGTTGCTCTGGTTCCACGGTCTCCCCCCGAACTCCATACGCTCGTTTGACGAGCTTGCTGACAGCTTCCTGAGCCAGTTCACCTCCAGCCGACAGGAGCAGAGGCAACCATGGCACCTGGTCTGCCTCCTCCAGAGATCAGATGAAAGCCTGAAGCAGTTCCTGGACCATTTCATCACCGAGTCGCGGCGGATCCCTCATCTCTCTGACGAACTGAAGCTCAACGCCTTCGTCGCCACCTTGGCGGCGGGGGACTTCTTCAAGCACCTGTCGCACCAGCGCTCTCAGACCTTCCGGGAGGCTAAGACCATTGCCCGGGCATACATTACGGCCGAAGAGGCTAATGAGGCGAAGCGACCCGAGCGAGTGGACCGACCCCCGGAAGCCCCCAGAGCATCTGGCGAAAGAAAGAGGGACAGCGATGGTCAGCGCTTTTCGGAGCACCGAAAGCACCAGCGGCCCCTGCCGGGGCCCAAAAAAGAACACGGTAGAAACTCCCTGACCCCTCTGAACAACAGTCGGGCAAACATCCTGATGCAAATCCAGGATAAGAAGTTCTTCAAGTGGCCAAAGACGCCCAAGGGTCCCAGCGGCAACGACCAGACGAAATATTGCCAGCACCACCGCTGCCTGGGACACTCAACTGAGAACTGTCGGACCCTGCAGCAGGAAATCGAAGATCTGTTCCGTCGCGGGCACTTGAAGTGGTTCGTGAAGAGCTCAGGGCAGGAACCAGCGACCTCCGACAGCGAAGCCAGTGAACCTCCGAGAGCCCGCACGGCCACCGGCGTGGTAAATATGGTCTCCTCCATGGCCGCCGCGGATGCCAGGCGTGGCCAGCCGGAGCCCACTTCCAGCAGCAAGCGAGCAAGGATAGGGGTTAGGAGTGATGTCATTAGCTTTAGCAGCAACGATATGGCTCATGTAACCTCTCCCCATACCGACCCCCTTGTTGTATCAGCCCTCATTTCAGGTGGTGGGGATGACTACCAGTTGAAGCGGGTTTTCATTGATAATGAAAGTTCTCAAAATTTACTGTATCTCACCGCCTTCCTTAAACTTGGACTAAAACGGAGCCAGATGAAAGCTGCAAGCGGACCCTTGCACGACTTGGACAACGAGCCGGTCCCCATGCAGGGAATAGTTTGGCTGGAAGTCACTATGGGAACCCACCCGCGCACTGTGACGCGAGAGCTGGCATTCCTCGTCGTTGACCTTCCATCCGTCTATAATGCCATATTAGGCAGACCTTTCCTGACTGCCTTCGAAGCTGTGACGTCCATCCCACACCTAAAGGTGAAATTCCCACCCCTTGGGGCATGGGAGAAGTCCTCAGAGACCAAGAAATGGGACGGACGTGCTACCTGTCCCAGATCAACCCCGTGGTACCATGTTATCCGGATGAAGACCTTGACCTCCGTGATGAGACTCGCTCCAATAGGCCCAGTCCCGGGAGGAAACTGGGGCAATCCTGCTGAACCCATCCGAGCCGGAACAATGCATCAATGTGGGGAGGTCCCTTCAACTCACGGAGCGCGACTGATTGATTACCTTCCTCAGGGCTAACTCGGACGTATTCACGTGGGTGCCTGCTGACATGCCCGGGATACCGGCCGAGGTCATAGTCCACAAGCTGGGCCTTGACTCGAGCCGAAAGCCTGTTCGGTAGAAGTGGAGGAACCACTCCGTCGAGAAGTTGGTCGCCATCAGGGAAGAGGTGAAGAGGCTCTTGGATGCCAGATTCATCAGAGAAGTCCAGTATCCGGAGTGGCTGTCCAACGTTGTGCCGGTAAAAAAGAGTAGCGGCAAGTGGCGGATGTGCATTGACTTCATGGACGTGAACAAGGCTTGCCCGAAAGATAGCTTTCCGCTTTTGAGGATCGACCAGCTCGTGGACTCCACGTCCGGGCACGAACTCCTGAGATTCATGGACGCATACTCTGGGTACAACCAGATCCGTATGGACCCAGAGGACGAGGAACACACCTCATTTATGACGGACCAGGGGACGTATTGCTACAAAATGATGCCCTTCGGTCTCAAGAATGCCGGCGCGACCTACCAGCGCCTTGTGAACAAGATGTTCGAAGCTCAAATCGGACGGAACGTGGAGGTGTACGTCGACGACATGCTCGTGAAGAGCAGGATCGCCAACAGCCACGTCAACGACCTAGATGAGACTTTTCAGATCCTCCGGCGGCACGGGATGAAGCTCAATCCCGCCAAATGTGCATTCGGAGTGACCTCAGGGAAGTTCCTAGGTATCATCGTGTCGCAACGCGGCATCGAGGCCAATCCAGAGAAGATCAAAGCCATCCTCGACTTGAACCTACCGTGGATGATAAAAGAAGTACAGAAACTAACAGGGCGAATAGCAGCCCTCTCGCGGTTCCTCGCCAAGTCAGCAGAAAAATACTTGCCCTTCTTCAAGGCGCTAAAGGGAACCAAATCGCAGGGGTTCAAGTGGAGCGAAGAATGCGACGAAGCTTTCAAGGAACTGAAAACTTACCTCTCAAGCGCACCACCCCTAAGCTCGCCGCGCGAAGGCGAGGATTTCTACCTCTACTTGGCCACATCGGGAGCGGCCCTCAGCTTGGTGCTAATGGTGGAGCATGAGGGCAGACAACAGCCAGTGTACTACGTAAGCCGGGTGCTGACTGACGTTGAGGCCTTCTATCTGCACGCTGAAAAGATGGCGCTTGCGCTTGTCTATGCGGCGCGGAAGCTGCGGCCCTATTTCCAGTCACACTGGATCATCGTACTAACCGATTAGCCGCTGAAGTCGATCTTGCAGAAGCCGGAGACATCTGTCCAGCTAGTTAAGTGGGCTATCGAGCTGGGGGAGTTCGACCTGGAGTTCCGGCCCCGACCGGCTGTAAAAGGACAGGCTCTGGCAGACTTTATCGTCGAAGCGGCGACACCGAAACAGGAAGAGGATGACAACCTAGGAAGTACGGACGGTGACAATCCTCCTATGTGGGCCCTGAATGTTGACGGTTCTTCTACCCAGGTAGGCAGTGGAGCTGGTGTCATGCTACGGACTCCCGAGGGCATGGAGATCGCGTACTCTATCACGCTGGCCTTCCCGGCCACGAACAATGTGGCGGAGTACGAGGCCCTCCTTGTGGGCCTACGACTGGCAAAGAAGTGTTCTACGCGGTCGTTGACTGTGCGCAGTGACTCCGTACTCGTGGTCAATCAGGTGAAGGGGAACTTCGACGCCTCGAACCCACAGCTTGTGAGCTACTTGGCGAAAGTGAAGGCCCTGATCCCTGAGTTCGGCCGTTTCAAGATCAAGCACATCCCGAGATCGGACAACGAGTGCGCTGACCGACTAGCCTGGGACGCGGCCGCCAGGACCGTGGAGCAGTACACGAGAGAGCCCAAGGAAGTCCTGACCGCACCCAGCATCGACACAGAAGACAAAGAGGTGCTACGGGTTGACACAGGGAACAACTGGATGACACCGCACGTGAAATTCCTAACTGAGGGGACCCTACCCGACGACATCAACGAGGCCAAACGAATCAGGAAGACGGTAGGATGGTACACGATCCTGAATGAGAAGCTATACAGGCGAGGATACTCCGCTCCCCTCCTGAAGTGCCTCACGCCAAAGGAAGCCGATTACGCGCTGGAAAAAGTGCATCTAGGGCTGTGCGGCTCACAAGTTGGTGGCAAGAACCTAGCATTCAATGTCATGCGGCAAGGGTTCTACTAGCCCACCATGAAGCGGGACGCTATGGAATTCGTCCAAAAATGTGAAAGTTGCCAGGTCCATGGCAATATGACGCACCGGCCGCACACTGAGCTGTACTATCTCCAATCCCCATGGCCGTTCACACAATGGGGGCTCGACATACTTGGGCCCCTGCCTGTGGCTGTCAGGTAGAGAAAATTCTTGATCGTCGGTATCGACTACTTTACTAAATGGGTGGAAGCCGTCCCTCTCGCCAAGATCACGGAGCAGAATGCGATGGAATTCCTCCGTTAGGCTATTGTTTGCCGCTTTGGGATCCCTGAAGTCGTAGTGACCGATAATGGAACCCAATTCACCGGCAAGCGCTTTACAAAGTACTGCTGTGACCTCCGCATCAATCTTATACATACGTCCGTGGCGCACCCTTAGGCAAACGGCCAGGTCGAAGTCACCAACCGCACATTTCTGCACGGATTGAAAACTAGGTTGGAAGACGCAGGGGGCTCCTAGACTGAGGAGTTACCGACCGTGTTATGGTCGTATCGAACAACTGTGAGGGAGCCGACAAGGGAGACGCCCTTTAACCCTTGCTTTGGGGTTGAGGCTGTGGTTCCCGTGGAAGTGGGAATGCCAAGCCTGCGGATCGAATGCTTCGACCCAGCCACCAACGAACAAAGGCTCCGGGAAAGTCTGGACCTGCTCTCGGAAGTTCGAGACGCCGCACGACTTTGAACCGCTGCCTATCAGTAGCGACTCGCTCGGTACTGCAACAAACGGGTAAAGGCACGCCCACTGGAAGTTGGAGATCTGGTCCTCCAAAGCGTAGAGGCAGCGAAAAAGACCGCGAACAGGAACAAACTCTCCCCTAGGTGGGAGGGACTGTTCCTCGTCTCCGCAATCCTCCAGAGCGGAGCGTACAAGCTGCGCACCCAGAACGGCCAACTGGTCCCACAGACCTGGAACGCCGCCAACCTAAGGAAGTACTATCAGTGATGCTACATCGACTCAAATAAGTTGTACGCGCATGCATCATAACGAATGCTTGGACATGAGCTTTATCTTTTGATTAACACAGTCACTCTTCTTGTCATTTTGCATTCTCATGTGTGTGAACTGGTGACATGCATTGCATCCTCAAATCATATGACCGAGACTGCCCCTAAGTCGGGAGGACAGACGTCCGTCCGTAAAACCAGTCCTTGGCCCTACGCCGGGCGGTCTAAAATTGATCGTCTCAGGACTCCGCCCCCATGCCAGATGGCCTGGGGGCGGCTTCATGAATCTTGGCTATGCTTCGGTGGGCCCGAGGGGCCCCCAGCGACTGAGCCCCGCGCTAGACAACGCGGAGGCGGCCAGCCACAGGTTGAGGCATCTCACCAAAAGGACCCAGGCGGTCCATCAAATAGGCTATGCGCCGACAACCCAGGCGGTCAAAGCATCAGGCCTGGGGGCTTCTGAAGTCCCCAATCTATGGCCGACGAAACCTTAGGGGGCAAAAATCGCAGGCGTGCGACGACCTTCTTGAACAGAAGAGAGCACCCTCAGTCTACAATAGTCGTGGGCTAGGACCTCAACTTGGTGATTATAAGGCTTTGAGCAGGGGCCATGGACCTCCCGCAATCATACGCGACCGAGTCCTAGACCCAGGAGTCCGATTATCGTGGCCTGACAACCGCGTTGACCCTCGTTAGGGCTCCAGGGGCTTGGCGACGACGTCCGCTCCACCGGATCGAGCCCCCCAAACGCGTGAGCTGTGACGACATCCTCTTACGAAGGACGAGCACCACGCAAGAAGGCGCCTGGATAGGGCCTTAGCGTCAGTAGCTCCGGTGAGCATCACATTCGAGCGTGAGAAAAGATCCAACAGACTACAACAAACAGAGATAGCAAGCGACATCCCGTAACGAAAGAAGCACAAGTGCAGAAAAGAAAAAGACACTTTTCATTCATACATGCGGAACAAGTGTGATGCAAGAACAAAAAACAATCAAACGACTAACAAAAACGGAGGCTAATCGGGTAGACTTGACGGACCAGCCTCCTCATGAAAGTTCTTCAGGCGAGATGCCTCCTGAATTCCGGCATTCCTTGAGTGAAAGACGCCCTCGGGGACGTGGGGAGTCATCAAGGAGGCGATCCTGCTGCACAGGCGGATACCATCCTAGAACTGAACCTCCAACGCTATCCGTGTTTCTGACGGAGAGTACCGGCCAACCATGTCTCTTACCAACCTGGTAACACGCTCCTCCGAGGCAACGAGTAGGGCTTCCAGCTGTGCCACTCTCTGCTGCAGGCGCTCATTCTCCTCTTCAAGAGATGTGAATTGGGCACTTCCACTGGAGACGTCCTGCTACAAGTCCTCGTGAAGGAGGGCAGCCAACTCATAAAAAGGGTTTGCTCTGCCTGGAGCTTGCATAAGGAGCGACATCAGAGACACTCCCAAAGCAGGCCGCAATAGAAGAAAGCCAGATAGAAGCAACCGTACCTGAGAGGGAACAGCACACGGAGAGCGTGCAGGATCACCCGAAGGAGCCTCTCCTCGAGGTTCCGCTCCTTCGCCTGCTGGAGGCAGGCTGGCTGGAAGGGCGGCAGCTGTAGGAACGCTTGGCGGCTCTTGCCGCGAGGACATCCTGGCTGCCCCCTTGTCGGCCTCGACCGGATCGGCGGCAAGTGCGACGCCTTCCTCTAGGGACGGGACCAAACCTTCAGGAGGCCTGTATTCTGAGATGGGCTCCACGAAGATCACTGTTGGCTCTACAGGCCCCCTTGGTCTCCGGTATCAGCACGGGCGCGGTTGTGAATGGTCCCTCCGAGACCTCAAGGACGACGATATCATCTTGCGCCTTTGCAGCAGAGCGAGCAAGGGGATTCCCAATGGGTAGAGACTCCACCTCGCAGACTTCGTGGGCGGCTAATCCCACGACCGAAGTCGACAATGGCTCGGCGGTTTCCCCCTGGTGACCCGTGCTCGTGGGTCTCTTCGAAGCCGGTCTTCCCCCCACAACAGAAGAGCCGGCGATCCGTCTCTTGGACCTCCTCGTAGAAGTCCCCGCGGCTTCCCTCAGCCTCTTGAGGGCAGCCTCGTCCTCATCATCGTCCGCCGATGATTCCAGCAATGAGCAGCTTTCCTCCTCGTCCCCCCTGGATGGGGGAGGAGTAGCTGTATCTCCAGGATCTCTCTTACCCGGTCCAATGATTTCCCATCCTGAACGAGGCCCCCACTTGTAGGCCTCGAACGTGATGGAGGTCAGAAAGTAACCTTGGATAGAGAACTTCGTCTCTTCGGACTTGATAGCGGATATCAGCTTCGCTGACTCCGCAGCATCCTCATCAGTTGGCTTGTCCTGAAAGAACTCTGAAATCGGGCCCCACACTCGCGGGAGCTCAGAGTCAGGGGGCTCCTGCAAGAAGAAGAAGCACTCCTTCCAGCCCTTCACCGAGTCGGGGTTGGTGCCGCGAAAGCGAAACCCCGCCTTGGGGGACATCGACACCCAATCCTCTGACTCCGTGAACCGGAAGATCAATCTCGCCGCCTTCGCATCAAAAGAGCAGCCGTGAAGGTGGGCAAAAATGCACAGAGACACCAGATAGTGCAAGGTGTTGGGGTGCAGCCTTGCCATCGGAACTCCCAGCGCGTCCACCATCGCATACAGCGTGCAGTGTGTCGGGTAACGAAGCCCTCCCCTCAGATGGTGCTCGTACACCGTAATGAAGCCCGCTGGGGGGGGGCGCTGGCTCTATCCAATATGCCAGGAGCATGATAACTCCAGTAACTGGGAAGACCATAGTCGACCACGAGAGACGCAATGGCCCCAGCAGTCAAGACGGACTTGGTGTTATGAACACCATGACGTACGACTCTGGGAGCCTGGGAAGAAGAAGAGCTTTCTCTCTTTATCGCCATTTCTCTCTCGAAAGATGCAAGTACGATTGCAGGAAAAATATCAGCAGAAGAAAGAGAGCAACTCCTGGTTGGTTTAAATAGGCAACGGAAGGCCAAAAGGCGGGAAACCGAAACGGCACCGCCACGGGAGATGAGGACACGTGCTGGGTCCTCAACGCACCGCAAGATCCGAATCATTCGCAATGATGGCTAAACGACAGACTAACAGGCGCGTCCCTTCAGCCGTCTGGCAAGGGTCCACGCTGGCGCCGCCGCATTAAATGAAGGCTCACAATAGTAGAGCCCACGGGACGGCGCACGGTAGCACAAGACGGGAAAACCAATCAAGAGGCTAGAAATTCGGAAGACAAAGCTGTGTGGCAAAATAACGACTTTCATTATATCAGCAAACCCCGTTACAACGGTTACAGCTAAAAAAAAAATGATGACGACGAAGGCGGCTAATGGTCCCAATGGCCAGCGGAAGAACTTTGGACGTGATAGTCCACCAACTGATCTCAAGTTCTGGCAAGCGAGTTGCGAGGGTCTAGAACACCCACACGGAAGCCTAGATCCTCCAGCGAAGCCAGTCTCCGGCAAAGCCTAATAGCGTCAAAATAACTCCGCTCCAAGGCAGGGTTCACTCCCTTTGGCTGAAGCCTCATCCTCAGCTCCGACCGCAGCCCAACAACCTCAGCCTCATGTTGTTGCTTGAGTCATTTGATCTCTTCTTTAAGCGCCAATATGCGAGCCTGTACCTCCACATTGGCGCCAACGAGTCGAGAGGCCTCGGCCTCCGACCGCAGCCCAGCGACCTCAGCCTCATGTTGTCGCTTGAGTTGCTCGACCTCTCCTTCAAGAGCCAATATGCGGGCCAGCGCCCCCACATTGGCACTAACAAGACGTGTGGCCTTGGCCTCCGACTCGGCCTAGGTGCTCCCCAAGTGTGTGACGTGAGTCCTCAACCACTCCACCTCAGCTGCAGCCGCCCCCTACGCGGTTGGACCCTCTCAAAACCCGGAGGCGCTCCCCGACTGCGAGAAGGGCCAGCGACCGTGGCTTTAGAGCGAGCCCCCCTGAAGTGCCAGCTCCTGAAGACATGGGAACGTGAGAGCAGAACTCGGACTCGTCAGAAGAGCGCTCCGAGTCATGAGAAGAGCGTTCGGTGTCGCTAGAGGTGTCTTCCATTGATTTCGAGGCAAGAAAACACGCACAAGAAGAGCAAACTGCCAACGAGCGTGCAGGTGCAAAGGAGTACCAGGTTTCGGGAGAAAATAGTGTGTTTAAATAGACAAGTTTTCTCCTGAATAGGCGGCAACTCCAAAAGGCAGAACGCATTAAGGCATGGCCAGTAAGGATTGCACACGTGGAGGGCTCGCGCATTCTCGAAGCGAGGTTCAGCGATGCGACGTCTACTGACCGCGTAGGCATTAAATGCGCCGGTCACCCTAGGAGACGCGACTGCTGGCAGCGACTCCTCAAGCTCCCGCAGAGTTACACGTAAATCTCTAGGGAAAAATGCCCGGCAATGGAAAATACATACATAGACAGGATGGAAGTGAAGGCAAAAAGAGGCTACTTCTTTTATTAATCAAATGCTTTCGTACAAAATACAAAGTGGACAGCAATAAAGCTACGAGAAAGACGAAGGAAGACTGCGGTGCGAAGCCCCGTATGCTCCCGTGCCATGCCCCAGATGAGCTTGGCGAACGTGATCCACATGAGATCCCCGCGGCTAGAGCCATCGGTGGTTTGCCGAGCGGACTGGTTTGGAGGCGCAGAGCATCCCCTGGTGGAAGTCGCCAGAGTCCAATCCACCAAGGTGCGGGAAGCACCAAGGCCAGGAAAGAACTCATGGGAAGTAGGGTGAGAAACCCACCTCCCGCAGAGGGCTACCGACCTCGCATCCTTCCATGGCTGGCGCTCTAGCTTGACGCGTGGGAAGAGCACCTGCGAAAGCCTTCACCTACAAGTGAAGATACCTGCAGGGATTCTGCCAAGGCTCTACCCTAGGTCAGCCGAGCCACAGCCTGGGAAGAGATGTACGACGATGGCAGAATGGCCGAGCCACTCTCGTTAGCATAGAAAACGAACTTCGGGATGAGGGTTAAGACAGTCTTCATCAAGAACTCTAAGCATTCGGCTGATCCATCCAACTCCTTCTCGAATTCCCGCCCGGGGCGGGGAAGGCTAGAATCTTCTCATTGCTTCTCAGCTGGCTGCTAAGGGATGAACTCCATTTGCATGGGTACTTCTCCTATTTATGGGCAGGGCATAGGTCATCCTCTTGCCCAACGCAACACGACACCTGGCAGACGTCTTTCAATCAGAAAGGAACTCTAGTCAGACGCAACCCTAGGCGCGCGAATCTCACTCATTGAAGTGACGTGTCGTGGCAGCGCCTAAAAGGCTTGCCCTGGCTCCTGGGGAAGACACGAACTCAGAAAACGACAAAAGATGACGCGGCACGAGGAAGGACGTAAGGCTACGGGATGGGCCCAAGGGACATGCCAGGCTCGACCGCTGGCCGGCCCAGGCATGGGGGGCTAGTGTTGGGTCCCATGTCCTGGCCCATGAAGAGTTGCCAAGTCCATGAAGGATTCAGCGGCCTGCGGAAGGTCCAAAAGCCCACACGAAATGGTCAGCCCAGCCCAGAGGTCAAGAAATGCGCGTAGAGTCCGAGCTGGCAGAAGGCAACGGGACTCTGCAACGCATTTAATGCAATCACCAGAAAATCGACGAAATGGCGGAAATGCTAGCTAATAGAGGAATGGCTGGTGCGACGCCAGCAGCTCATGCAACCGCCTGCAATCAACCAACCAATCCCTGCTCAGGGAAAAATCGGGCGTGTTTGGCAGCGTTCAGAAGCGTGCCAGCCACGGCAAAAGGACAACCGACATGATCGGCGGTCCGCAACAGTGACCAGCGACGCGGCAACCCTCGCAGCGAGCACTTTGGCGCCCAGAGTCCAACGGGGGAGGCTTTTAAGAGCTCTCACGCCCCGCAGAGGAAAGGACCTTCTTCTCCTTCTGCTCCCTGAACTCTGATTCTAGTCTTG
>JAODPA010118350.1:0-18476 GCA_025585075.1 Nepenthes mirabilis | reverse complement strand
ATAATAATAAAAATAAATAGTAATTCAAAAAACAGTGGTAGAGCCGTCGAAACGGCAACCTTTCAAGGGGTATATGACCGTTGTAAGTATGCCGATTTCGCATCTTTATAAATCTTCTTTTCCCGTTCCAAAAGCACTATTCCAAGCCGATGCGAGGGTCGTCTAAGTACTGAGCAATCACCAGAATACTGAGTGATCAGCAGTGAGGTAGTTGCATCCATATATTGACGATTCGAACCAGGGAATTGCGCGCGATTGTGTACGAAGATTGCAATTAGGGTTAGCATAGTGTTGTGGAGGTTATGTGGACAGAGGAACGATATATGCTTCGAAAGAACATGATAGGATGAAGATGTTTCTTTGATTTATCGACACAATACGATCATGTATTTGATCATAAATTGAACGAGATCGATGTTTCAAAAGAGAACTCGAGGGTTTGTGATGAAGCTTGCGTTCGGGATATAATGGTGCACGGGGTTAGCGTTACGGAGGGGAGATATTGCTGTGGAGAGTCATCGTCTTCTGACCCTAATTTGATTTCAAGCTTTGTAATTTTTAATCGAACCTCCCAATCTATCTCTGACCCAATTTGTTTTCTTCATCCCCAGAACATCATGTATCTTCTTACACCCAATGCCAACGTGAGTGAAGATGTTGGGGGTTAGGGCTATAATGGTAGTTAAGAGGTCAGGGTTACGAAGGAGAGAGAAAGGCATGGACGTGTTCAGAATTCAGGATACAAAAACGTGTTCGATTCTACTTTGTTGTCTTCCGCTATAAAATTCTTGGCACACGAGCATTCTGCGGCAGGTTTGATTTCTACCTTTGTATTTTCTCATCTCGTTTTACCCTGTTTTGGAATTTTTAGAGTCATCGTCTCGTTTAGTCTCTAGTTGTTGGTGCTTCGAAAATTTTGTGTTCAATAATTAGTGAAATTGACCCCCTCGCTGCAATACGCAGTTTTGTATAAAAGGGAATAGGTTGGAAAATCGTTGTGTAAATCAGCCGTCTTTTTTAGTTTGTTGATTCACTTCAACATTCAACTACGGCTTCTGGTTCTTCGTCTGGGGCTTCAAGTTGCTGCTTAGTTTTTGAAATTGATGGAGCATAGGCTGACCTTTTTTGATTTTTAAGCATTTGAAATCAAAGCGGGTTATATTTCTTGGGTCTTTAGGCTTCCTCGACTTCTTGATTGTGTGTGTTGTAATCAAATCTGTTTGATTTGGAAAATTAATTAAGGCAAAGAGTGAGATGGAAACTGAAACGGAACGAAATCAAAGCTTTCCTTCTCAGTTTTTTCCTCTCATTCTGGGTTCTTTCCTTTCTCCATGTCGGTTACCGTTGCCGGCTCATATTCTCCTATTTCAATGGCTTTCTCCTCACTTTGACTCCCCTGTTTAGCTTCTCCATTTCTAATTTTCTTTTTGTTAGGAGATAGCATTGATGAGGAATGCCGCCTGTGTTCATCAGATTCATCAATTTGGGGACAGAAAATTCGCTAAAACTTGCTTGTTGATATTACGTTCCCGCCGCAGCTTTCTTATGTTTAGTTATCTCTATCTTTCAATAAATTTTGTGTAATTATATGAATTGTGGTTGAATTTATTTTCCTTTTGAAATTTCCATATTTTGGAGTATTTAGAATTTGTAGGGTTTGCTTGAAGATTTATGTTTGAATTTAGAAAATGGTTCTATTAATAGATTCATGATTAAGATGGTTTTGATTATCTTTTGATCAAATCTTGATGATATATTCGTTGCAAAAAAAAAAAATAGAATTTGTAGGAGAAAGAAACATGGAATTTAATTTAAATAACTTGTATAAAATAGATTAGGATGTAGATTGTGCTTGGAATATTTGTCCCTGAAGTTGTATACTTGAAATTGGAGTGATTCCAAATCTGAAACATATGTGCAGAAACATGTAGAAAAGATGATCCAAAATGATTAAGTTCCTGTCTTAAAGAATATAAATGTGATGTCAATCTGAATTCAGTTCAATAGAAGTGATTTAATTAAACTCCTGCAATAGTGGCATGGCATATCTATGGTGCACAAATGAATAATGAAAAACAGGACATGAAGCTACTGTATTTAATGCTTTAGTACATGAAGAGAATATAATGAAAACCAGAAGAGCTGAAAATGATGATGTGCAGCCATGAATAGAGGAAACAGTATAATAAAGCATCATATAAATAATGTTTATAATTTTATTAATTTAGGAACTTGATTTACAATCTAAGAAATCAACTACTTATATAGCAAGTGAAAACTAATTACAACCATTGGATTAAATATTAGGTAAATTAATCCTAACCATATGTAGAAAATATATAGTTGTATCAAAAATAAATTAAAATTTGTTCATAAAACAGAGACAATGAAACCACAAATTATATTTCTTCTAATAACAGATCTTTGGCTTCACTTGAGTATCAACCAGCTATAATTGATCCGAGACATAGCAAATTCAACCAGTCATTTGTTGTTGTGTATCATCACTTGGATTGCTAATTGTATCTGATAAGATGGAGGCATAACAGAACATAACAGAACACAAATAGGATGATACGCTGTGTATAAGTTTTATATGACAATTATTGATGCTATGCTGTGTGTGGGTTGCTATGCTAGAAATTAAATCAAAAAATGCGGCTGGGTGGATTGAAAAAAAATCAACGAGGCTATTGAGCGGATGCTACGAGTGAGTAATTACCAAGCCATATGATATATTATATATCATCATGTATTGTATTTTTATCTGGCTTGTTATGATGCTGATGTAGCATGTATCCGCATTTAGTGAAAAGACAAAGAAGCTCACTTAGGGATTCCTATAGATGTAAATCGCCCCAGAGGCGTGCTTTTGGTAGGTTGGACTTTCAATATTCTTGTAATCCTTTGTGTAGTCTTCAAATTAGTATTGACTATGGTCATAAATTATAGATATGAACTGCGCTTGCGTTATGCGGACTTTGATTTGGAGGATGGAGTCTCCAACAAAGCTCTGGAAAATTAATTTAGATTAGCTAGGTACGTGTCCAAATTTGACAATTGTATTTGGATAGTATTTTTTTCGTATACACCTTTAATGACCTACATCGCTGTCGAGATAGCAACTTTTGAATTCGAAATCTATGTGAAAATTCTGGAGGTGGTGGAAAGGAAAAAGGAAGCAGACAATGCCTTAATTGTGGCCAAAAAATATAGAAGACAATGTCGGAGAGGTAAGAAGGTATGACAGTATGTTAGTATTTTACTCAACTTCATGCCAATTCGTTTTATTATTTGTAAATGACATGTCATTCCTTGTTTGGTTGAAGATCGTTTGTCTTTCGATTTTGGTGAAAATATAGAGCAGCTTCCTCCGAAACGATGTTCAAGAAAAAGAAAGTTGAACAATCCCTTATATTGGTATATTTCAATACTTACTGTGACGTTAGCGTGGGATTGATGAGGCAATGTCACTAATTCCAAAAGATATTAGCTGAGACTAGTACTCGCACTTTGTTCACAAGGACTTGGCGGCCTATGACTTCGAAAAAGGCCTCGAGTTTTTTTTAATTGGAGGTATGTATCCCAAATTATTCTGGAAGTATGTATTTGTTCTAAATATTTTCTATTGTATGATTATAATCGAAAATTTATTGGAGATGTTAGCGATTAAGGGATCAGGTAGGCAAATTTTCTTTTACAGTTGCTAAATTACCGAGGTACGCTTCTTTTGATACTGACAACTTTTAAATTCTCGTTTGCATCATTTCAAACTATACTGCATAATTACTCTTAGTGACTTGGACGTGTGGGTCAGGGGATATAGGGTGTCGTTTTTGGTCTAGATCACCATGGTCAGGCTTAGCGTTAGGGCTTTCGTCATAGGCTGTGGTCTTCCCCCAGGAATGAAGTTTTCTAGCAAATTCTTCTTGAAATTACGCTCATATTTCTGAGGAAATAATCGGAAAACAGAAGTCTCCATTTTATAGTTATAATGGCCTTTATGTAACGGTTGCTATATCGATTTGACAATGAAAGGCCAAACAGTGTGGAAAGAGAAGGGTAAGATTAAATTAAGAGAGCTTAGTTAGTCTATTAGTTAATTTAATTTAAGAGAGCTAGTTCAAAATGAGCAAGCTAATGCTTGATGGTTCCTTAAAATTCTTTTGCCATTTTCATCTGCCTAATCTATAATAAGCCTATCTTGACCTTGCATATTATTAAATTAGTTGAAATGTGTATTTCTCTTTAGATATTTATTGGTGTCACCTTGAATTTCATCACATAACACCATCACATATAGTATTTTTATGGCTAGAAATCCATCTCAACTTCATCATTTCCACCATTGCCATTTTGGAACACATAGGTTCTCATACAGTGCTCTATATATGATTGACCTAATTATCATTGTATTTTCATTTAAGCACATTAGGTCTTGGTATTGCTAGTATAAAATTATGTAACAGCCTTTACGTAGTTATAATTTATATTGATTGTAAAAATAATAAAAATATTTCTTTTCTTTTTGTATCTTATTTTTTTGGTTTTTTTATTAGATAATTTCTTCTGTATTTTCTAGACTACTGGTATGTTAGTCCCTCTGGCAAAACATGAGTCTCCATTTCGTAATTATAATGGCCTTTATGTAACAGTTGTTACATCGATCTGAAAATGAAAGACCAAACAGTGTGGAAAGAGAAGAGCAAGATTAAACTAAGAGAGCTTAGTTAGTCTATTAGTTAATTTAGTTCATTTAGTATAATTGATGGAGACAGTCATGTTACTTCATGACTAGTTCTTAAGGTAAACCTTGGTAAGTATAAGGTAACTCTGTGTTAATCTGAATGTCATGTATTTAAATTATAAAATAGTCTCTTTGCAATGCAGGAGTGTGGTGCATGCATTGACTTTCATACCCCCAATGTGGGAACTTCATACACTGTATCATCCTTTTGTCTTACAATTTTTTGTTATCGTTGCAACCCAAATTTAGTACATCATCCCTGAACTGTGTTGCGTAGGGAAATCTTTAAACTTAATCTAGAAGGTCTTCAAACTTCCAGGCATGTGATTGAATGTTCTTCTCTTTGCCTTTTTTTTCCTGCACACATTTGCCTCAAGTCTGGCTTGATGAATGCTATTTGTGGATAAAAAGATTAGAGAGAGAAAGGGAAATGCCTAGGAAATAAGCTTCTAAATTGCTTTCCCTTCTGCTGCGATTTCTCATATGTAATAGTGTACAGTAAAAGAAGTTAAAATATGTTGCTGTAAAGTTAACAAAATGGACTGGGCCCTACTTCCAGGTGTTGTGGCTGTAGGGACTTTCCAGCCACATGTCTAGATATCTTTTGTCTTTTTACACGTAGGTATTGTCCATTTACAAACTAGTTTCTTCCATTTTTTAGTTTATTGACAGTTTTATATCTGCACTCATTAGGCTAAAATGAAATGATTAATTTTTTATTGCAAAATGACTACTGATACCAGCTATCTACTAAAAGTTGATGAACTTAATTAAATTCAATTAGATACTAAAATTTGCAATAAAAGAGTGGCTAAGTGGGATAGGAATGGACCCAACATTGCCTTGCCCCTCCTGAAGAAAAAAAAGAAAAAAAAGGGATGGGGAAAAAACTTCACTTATGTGCATTTATGGTAGATTCTTTGGCTAGTCGTGACAACCTGTAATCCCTCCTATTGATTATTTTTATCTTGAATGTTTTAGGGATTGTGAATTTTTAATTTTAAATGCTCATAATCTGTCCTTTGTGTAATTGAAGGGTTGCACTGCCAGGAACGTGCATGGGTTCTCCCTGGAAGAAATTGAAAAGATGTCTGGCCAATGGGAAGAAACTCCGCATTTGTATCTACAATTGGATGTCAAGGTGTATTTCCTTGTTTTATTTCCTACGTTAGAGTTGGATATTTGAACTTTTTCATAAAGAATTCAAAAAGATTGGGTTTTAGCCTTCATTAAAGACTTTCAAATCTGAATCTACAATCTTTTGGTATTTGAAATGTGGTCTACTGTTATTGATCCATTCACGAAATTTTAAGTCTCCTCCCCCAATCTCTTTCTTTTGATGAATTATAAAAGTATTTCTTTAATAAGACACTAACATATACCCTCCAAGTGCAAAACAGTGAGGAGCCTGAAATCTATAAGTTGCCAGCTTTGTGGATTAAGAAAGTGTCTAATAAGGTGGAATTCACATGACATAAGGTGCCAAAAAACTCTGAAGATGCAACATAAAAAACAGCTAGTGAATGTTTAAAAAAAAAAAATTCTTACATTCAATCTCTCCCAGAATCACCAATAAAGAGCAAGGGGGATCATTATCCAACGCTTACTTTCAATGAATTTGCCTTCAACTCCTCACACTGGATGCACCCACCTCAAACCTACCAAGGAGGAGATAAAGTGCTGCACTCCAGGAACAATAACTAGCAAGTGGACCCAACAAAAGCTTTGTAATAATAGCAGCCATTAGGAACATGTCTTCTCTTTTTCTATGAGTCAAGAGTGGGAATCTTTATTAGCTTTCCTTCTTTGCACAATCATTTCCTTCTTGATCTAATTGACAATTTCTGTTGACTGATGACAGTTGTTATCTTATGGAGATGATCTAAAGGAAACCAATATTCAAGAGGTATGCTTAGATGTGGCCTTATTTTTTTCCTAAGATATCTGTAATTAATTCTTTTATCTCTTAAGGAATGCTGCGCTGTGAGCTCCAAGTAGAACATACTTGACAATAGGAATACCATTTTGAGGGAATTATTTTCTTATGCTGTATATAGACGATGTTTGCTTTGTAATTATGACACTTTCTTTTATCTTTAGGGGACAAACTTGAAATCATGTAGAGGGCACAAGCCATTTGAGCTGAAGCTTGTTGGAATGACTCCTTTTTAATGTTATGAACACTACTTGTTGCCTTTTGAGGTGTCTGTATTGAGGTCCTTGGTGAAGAACAAAGATATGTGCCTTGTAGCCGAACTTTTTTTTTGTGATTAAAAATGAAAGTATAGTTATTGCCAATGGATGAGAATATTAGTAATGGTATTGATTGCAATTATATTAGTATTAAATAATAGATATCAGTATCAGATATATTAGAAAAAAAAATTTTAAAAATTATAAGCTAATGAGAATATAGACCCATATTTTGAACATTAGCCGATATATATTGCGATATATCACCAATACGGCAATATATAACAATATTGTCGCGTATCGGGGAATGTTGGTATTGGAGGCCCTAATACCATTTCATATTTGCCGATATTTTTATCTATCTGTTGGGTTAGCTGTTTCATACTTATAGTTCGATACGTAGTATGTGGACAAGTGTCGGTTTACCTAGAAGACCATGTTGAGAACTAGATTCAGCACATGGTAACCCGGTATGTAGGATAGCAAGGGTTCGATTATTGCATTAAGATGGATAAATTATGATACGCCACAATCCGGAAAATCTAAGAGGCAACTTTGGAGCACAAGAGAAGTTGTGGTGTTGATTTGCTCTCATTGTTGCCTCATTTTTTTGACATTCAACAAAACTACAATTTCTATATATTGGAAGTTTGACCCTTGTTGGAAACTTGAAACGGGTCTTTTGTTCCAAAAGGGTGATGATGCCAGGAGATCAGTCAAATTTGAGTCTTTCCTTTGTTGGATGGAGAAACTTTTATGGGAAGCTTTTTCATGAATACCTTTGTAAAATATTTCAAATATGCTATAGAATAATTTGTGTAGAAAAGCTAATTTCTATATTAGCTGTAATTAGACATATATTGTGTCAGATTAGCTGGGAAATAAATTGTATTTGCAAGACTCCTGTGCAAGTAGTGCATGAACACCCCAGTAATCCAACAACTAGTGATAGTGAACTTACAGAAGGTATTTTGTAAATTTCGCTTTTGTCTTGCCAGGTTGACATGGACATGGAAGATGGAGATCTTGATGGGGGTTGGTCTAAATTGGAGGAGAGGAAAGCTGAAATGACCATTGCGTTTGTAGCGGAAGCCATTCGTCGAAATGGTATGGTTTATCTATTGATTTTCTTATTCCGTTCATATATTCAGCTGTGGGTTATATTAGATTGTTTTGTGTTTTCCTTTCACGTCGACTAATCCCTCTATAGACTTGCACATTCTTAATAGGATGATTGAGTTTACAATTCTAAGAAATGCATATTCCTAAAATGTTGTCCTTCTGTTTAAGGTTTCACTTTTTCTTCCTTGGCGGAGGCCATTTAAACTTGTATCTAGTTAGTTATTTCGGGTTAGGTTTTGCTTTCAATATTCTGAATGAAGTGTTAAAATTTTGTATGAAGATGACCTAGAGTCACGATTCTTGTAGCAATCTAGAATTATATTCTCAGCCATATATATTTGAAAGATAGAAGATGTAGTTAATTTTGTTTCGTTCTGTAATTCATTTTATAATCTATTATTTATATAATCTATTCCCTACATTGGCTGCTTATATTTGCTTAGACTGAAGTAATTTTCTCATATCATACATAAGCACTCTTGTTTTCACATCCTATTAAAAGGGAAGGGCATCTTGATATGCTAGCAAAGCATAGTGACTGCTGGTCATTAAATTAGCATCTTGGGCAGTGGTCACAAACATTCCAGAGTTCCTTGGTCAGACTCTAACTAGATATTGCCAAGTAGCGAGTGTAGTGTAGTGGGCAAGATCCAGCAGAAGGTAAAACATTTTAGTTCCCCTATTCACATCTTTTTCAAGGTTATGAAGAGAGAGCTTTCATTCTTTAGGAAAAACTTGGTTGTCCCAAAGAACTTCTTACTCTTATGGACAAGAATTTTGTGTCACCAGAAATGTTTTCATCATCAATCATTCTTGTAATAGTTGATGATATTTTATTTCTGAAGTTAAGATTTTTGTTTGGATTTGGTGATGCGGTTTTGTTTATCATGTTTTGTACTTCCAAGATGCCGTGCTTGGCCGACCATTTAAATGAAGTATTCTTTTATGGACTGGACACAGATGAAAGAGTTTGAGAACTTTCTGAACCTTGACCTGTTGGTGGGGTTTAGATTAGGTGGTGGTAATTGTGTCTAGATTTGGAGGTCATAGTAGAGATAGGAGTTCTCCCATTTATTTTGTTTGGTTGGTAGGAATGGAATTGGGGGTGAGTTGGAAAGGTAGATTATTGTCATGGAGGGCTTCGTTCATTCAACTATACCTAGAGCACTTCTGGTTTGTCTGATGTTGATGGTGTTGCCAGGGAAAGTGAAAATTTGTATTATGTTACTATAGTTGTACATTGTATTTGTGATTGTCAATTGCCAGAGAAGACCGCTGATTTATTAAGGCTGATTCCCGAGGTCCTAAAGGTTTAGGTTCAACTTCCTCATCCAACTTTATCTAACCAAAACAAACCCTGTTTGTATGTTTTGAAGTGATAAATACGTCATGTGATTTCCTTTTATTAAAGGCCTCAGGCTAATTTGTTGAAAGTACCTGCATAATGTCATGTCACATTTTTGAGGCCAATTATTGGCTGGACTACTAGTGGCAAGTGTGTAATTGATTGGGATCAATGATCTAAGGGCTGATTTTTTGTTGTTTTAGGTTTTGCTAATGTTGAAGAGACTATTTAGAATTTTTGTGCCTATCCTAAACAGGACATATAGAGTTGAATGTTAATCTGGTTTGGTTGGATGTATAGTGTTACACAATATAATCAAATTGTAAATGCAATGCAAATATGATAATTTCTGCACTTTCTCCACTCTACATTGAAGTGTTGGTGTCAATACTCAGGGCACCACTACCTTAACTTTGGATCATGATGCTGGTAATTATACATATAATCTAACCATACATATCTTGCCTTAGACTTCCATGATTTCATATAAGATAGGATATAAACAAAAAATACTTGCATTACTTTTCAATGCTTTAACATTTCATGATCTCAACTATCATTGTACAAGAACCAACAAAGAGAAACTCAAATAAGGAGTTGCCAAGTACAAAAAAGTAACATGAGATCTGTAACAGGGTTTTTCATAGTTCCAAGCCTCTGAGAAAAAAAAAAAGGTATATCTTGCTTCTTTGGAAGGAACAAAAAGAGTGAGCTAGCTATCCATCATGTAAATATGATCTAAGAGGGTAAATACAACAACAATGTGATATAACAAACATGAGATTCAAATATGACATAATAGAGTTATAATCTCATACCATATTTATAATCAACCAATGTATGGCATCGTCTCATTGGTTGGGCCTAAATCATATAACATATGGTCAAACATGTCACAACTCATCTCATTAAAATCCGTCAATTCCCATAAAGGAAAAAAGTAGCTCTTATACATCTTTTCATTCTTCACAACCTATTCTTGCTGGAGTTGTAGCTGGGTTTATATAGCATAGTCTACACTAGGCATACTTGAATTCCATAATTTTTGATTCCTTAGTATTTACACATTTTGTCCTTAGCCCATCCCTTATGAACCACATGATAGGAAAATCAAGGGAATCTAAAATCAAGTATCAAGGAAATTTCGAAGGCATGAATAACCAAAGAAGGGATGGTTTTCTCCACCAAATCTAAAATTTCCTATATATCAACAATTCTAACTCCACTTTTTCACTTATGTCTCAAATTAATCATTTTGAATTTAATTGTGGCCAAATATTTTCCTTAAACCCCACTGCCGACTCAATACTAACCATCAAAGTGATATATCTCTACACTCTAAATTTAGTGGGACTTTAAATTTACAACACTAATCAAAATGATGCTCATAATTAATCATTTATTTTTGCCTTTATACCAATTTCTCAACATGATGAATTCAATCATCATTCTAATTCTAAAGTAAGCTTATTACTCACTTGGCCATCATTTGCATCCCCATTTTCTCTTCAATTTTTAAACATAAAATCCACGGTGGCCATAATTTTTTCAACAATATTGACATTATCGTAATTTACGATATACTTCAAAACATTAACCTAATCATCAAATTTGATTCCATGAAACTTCAATTTAATCAACATTTAAACTATTATCTTTATATCAAATTTGCCACGATATTAGCCTTAAATTTTGTATGCATGTTAGCCATCATGTCCAAAATCCAAATTCATCTCAAAACCACGTAAGTGCTTGAAATCTTTATAAAACACTTTCTCAAATTCTACATGTAATAATTTACCATGTTTTGTTCGCACATTTTTCCTACACTTTCTCAAATTATCATGCAATAACATCATGAATCACTTAATCACCCCATTTGGCCACCCCTCCTTAGGCATGGTAAACATAAAATTATCTCCAACCATAAATTCTATAAGCTACATTATAAATTTTATTTGTAATTCTTATGACTAAAGCATGATTTTCCTTACTTCAACATACTAAATAATCTTCAATAATGCAATTATAGTTTCTTCATTATTTCATCATAGACTTGTAAGAATTTAAGAGCAAAAGAGGAAGACCATAAAATACTCATAAAATTTCTTCAAGATGGCTTCTTCTTTCTTAACCGGCCAAGTGTTGTTGTGATGGAATTCTAAGCCTCCAATTATGCCTATTTATACTACTCTTGGAGGTCTTCTTCACTTGCCACCTCACAAGATGTAGGGGATTGGAAAGATGCTCATAGGACACTTTGCTTCCATCCATGTTCCACCTCCACTACTTCCCTTGGCCGGCCACCTTGAAGAAACCTAGCCAAGCTAATATGGCTAGTGGTCCATCAATTCTACAACCCTCTAGTTTCTTGACACCACATTTTATCCCTTTAAAAATAAAAAGCATTTTGAGCATGTCCGGGAAAGTATCGAAATAAAAGGTTTACTTATATTCAAAAATAGGACATCATAGTTGGAGTCCACTTATCAATCAAGGCTTCTCATTTTAGGCATCAAGGAATGTTTCTTTTGACTTTTTGGCTTCTGTGGGAGTGGTAGACACCCTTTGCTCTTAGCTTACCCCGGGTCTTGAGTACATATCCAGTGTGAGTGGGGACACTATTATTCCTGTCTTTTGCAATTTAAGCTTGCACTCAATTCAATACCTCTTTTCCATGGTTTTTCTCATCTGGCCTTGAGGTTAGGATTCCCCTTGTTACTTGATGAAATTTTCATGTTAAATTCAGGTTCTCCAAAGGAGGAGAAGAGATGGGATGATGAAGGAGACAATCCTCTGGAAGAAGTCAATTATTTAGGACACAGTAAATGGTTAAGTAATTTGGACGATGATGATGCCGAGGGGACTGAAGTGGTGAAGGGCAAGTCAGTTGCTCTTACTGGATTGCTTCAAACATATGGCAAGGGAGATAAATCTGTGCACTGGGGTGACCAGGTATGGATTGTTGTTGGGCATTGCTATTTGTATGCTTGAATGCATATATTTATTGTAGTGTGGCTGATAACTCCATTCAGAACTTATGTCATGTTGAAATGTATTTCTATTCACATTCTTAATAATCTTGTGAAGGGATTTGATATCTTAAGAAGTGTTCATGTTTCTTTCAATTAGTAATATTCATTTATTTTTTGTGAATGAATACTTTTAAACTGAACTTCTACTTTGTAATTTTTACCAATCAACTTTGACATGTTTGCTGATATCAAAGCTCCCACATCTAGGGTTTGGAAAGGCTTAGATGTATATAACCTTGCCTCATTGCAGACAGGCTATTTCTATGGCTCATACTCGTACACTAACAATTTGCTGATATATCTAATAAAAGAAAAAACAAAATACTTTTAGCTTTGTGCTGATATTTCTATCCAATAATTAAAATTTTAAAAAGTAGTTGAAGCTATTTATTTATTATTAATTTTTTTATGATATGACTACTTTCCCTCTTATCACATTTTGCTGTTTGAGCTATGAATTTGTCTTGGATCCATACTTCCAAAAAATAGTGTGAGACTTCTATGGTTGACATTTTGACTAAGTATATATGATAGATACATTGCTTAGAAGGATTGTAAGCTAATTAGCTAGTTTCACCAAAAAGAGATAGAAGACCAAGTGTCCAATTAGCCCCTATTTTTATGAAAAGTCTAAGCATATATTAGAAGCTCCTAGAACCGTAGCATTTTGTTCGATTCTAACCAACATTCTGTGTTCCCATAGGGAAAACTGAATTCATTCTGTGTAGTCATACATACACACATACATCCATATGTATCTGTATACATATGGATAGACACAAATTCATACACATGTATATCAATATACATACATACAACTTTGTACACATATANACCGACCAAAAGTAGTAGCCGTGGCTTTAGAATGTGTAGCGAACACATTCCTGTCCTCGTTCTCTCGCATCGTTGGTTAGTACGATCTACTAGCCGGGGTCCGCAAAGATGATATAATAATGAAAATGAATAATGTCCAATCGATGAACCCGTGAATCAAGTTATTCGAGACAGAACCGTGAACTGTAATGAGAATCTTGTGAATCTAAATGATGAACCGAATGAATCCAGTAGATCAGAAAGATGAACCGAATGAATCCAGTGATTCAAGATGAAATCGCAGGAATCAAGTGATTCCTGTTGGTCCCTGTTCTCTCTCCTGTTTCTTGTCTATGGAGTGTATGTGCTTCCTTTCCCTATTCTTGTTATTGTACATGCCTTGGAGATTTGTGTATGATTACATTTGTTGAGCTGTTGGCTCACTCTTGCTGTTGTTGTTTCCTTTCAGATGAGAACACTTAGCTGGTGCATGTAGATAGAGCAAGGAGAGAGACTTGCTTGATGTGATTGGCTGGACGGCGAGTGATCAGGAGATTTGGACTTAGAGTTGGATCGGACTGTGGACAGCCGCTCGCGGTTGAGCGTGGCTCATTGTTGCTATTTTATGGTTTTATTATGCTTCCGCTTGTATGATGATTTAGTTATACTTCCGCGTTTGTATATTTATGTTTGGTGTCTTGTTTTATTAGATGGCATCTCTCTAGATCCTGTACTGTAAGTTGTGTACTGTATTGGTGCCATGGATGATATGACAGATGTGTGATTCTGTGTGGCGTGTTGTAGGCTTTGAGTTAAGCCTTTTGTTTAGATGTGTGCTTATTGCAGGATATTTTAACAGGTGGTATTTTTGGTTTTCGTCCAGTTGTAGAGGAAATTTTTCCGAATTTTCTGTAGAATCCATAAGTATTAATTATGGACCTTGGTTTGTGTAGTCTTTGACGGAGGTTATTCAATGGAGAATAATCTGGTCCGTCACAACTCGGATGAGCCCCCATGAGGTCGGGGGCGCGCTGCACGCCCGACTGTTGGAGGGGCTCAACATTGGATGGTGCGTTGCACGATTGATCGTTCCTGACTTCCCAGTAGAGTTTATTAATCAGAGAAACCGCGCAGCGCAACGTAAGGAAGATTTGGAGGGAGAGCCCCGAGACAGCCAGGGTGGTCCGCCGCCTTTGTAGCCTTTTTGCACTTTCTTTGTACTTTTTGGACCTCGTGTAAATTGTAATATACTTTGTGAGCAATAAAATAGAAATCCTTTTCAGTTTGGTGTCCATCGTATTTTATTGTTTTTTGTGTTTGCGTGAGTCGTATTGGGCGGCCAGCTGGTTGGCCGGTGACCGTTGCTTGGTGGCCTAAGGAGTCGAGTCCCTAGGTTTGGCAGGTGGTTGCGTTAACCAGCCTTGCGGTGTTGTCCAAGTTGGAACTTGGGCAGTCAGTGTTAGAGAAGGGACGCTTCTCGTTACTATTTAATTACGCTATCCTTTCGTCGAGAAGGTTAGTGCGTGGGGTAGCCAACCTGATTGGCTGGCTGCCTAAGGAATAAGATCCTTAAGCTGGGCAGGCGGTTGTAATAACCAACCTGATGGTGTCGTGCAAGTGAAGACTTGGGCTGCCAATGTTGGAGAAGAAATTTTTCTCCCTTCGACCATCGTTGACTGACGTTGCTGCTCCCCGAAAGGAGGTCATCGCATGTGCCATACTTGCCCCCTAAGATTTTTAGACCGCTGTGGACCACTTGGATGACCAAGGTTTCAGACCGCTCATGGGCCATGTGGATGACCAGGGTTTCAGACCATTCATGGGCCACCTGGATGACCAGGGTTTCAGACCGCTCATGGGCCACCTAGATTACTAGGGTTTCAGACCATTCATGGGCCACCTGGATGACCAGGGTTTCAGACCGCTCATGGGCCACCTAGATTACTAGGGTTTAATACCGCTTATGGGCCACCTGGATGACCAGAGTTTCAGACCACTTCTGTGCCACTTAGATGACTAGGGTTTAACGAGATGGTGAAGATCCTCCCAACTTAGGGGCAGTTTAGGTCGGGTAAACCTGCAAGGCAAACACAGTTCATATACAATCTAGGATTCTATATGCTAAGTAAACTCACCATTTTATCAAATTAAAACAAGCATGCGAATGAATGCACACAAGAGGGTGAGTGCGTACCTGGGTTTCCTATTGGAAGTAGTGCTTTAGGTGGGTTGCGTTTCACGTTCGTGGGACCAACTTTTCGTCCTAGTTTCGAAATTTGTATGCTCCATTGCGCAGGACGACGGAGACAAGGAAAGGTCCCTCCCAGTTGGGAGAGTTTGTTTTGGCCGGCCAGCTTGCCTGTGGCCTCGATGCCTCGTAGGACCAAGTCCCCAACGTCGAATTGTCGGGCTTTCATATTTTTATTGTAGTACCGGGCAACTCGGTGTTGGTACGCTACTATCTGTATTTTGGTGGCGTCGCGGGCTTCCTCTAGCAAGTCTAAGTGCTCCCTGATTTTTTGGGAGTTGGTCTGTGGGTCGAAGGACTCCACCCTGAGACTTGGAAGCCCGATTTCGACCGAGATCACTGCTTCAGTCTCGTAACAGAGGCTGAAGGGTGTCTCGCGTGTTGGTTCCTTGGGGGTTATCCGATAAGACCAGAGGACGGATGGGAGCTCGTCAGCCTAGGAGCCCCCGGCGTCCTCCAGTTTAGTCTTTAACCCGTAGAGTAGCGTATGGTTTGTGACCTCAACCTGCCCGTTGGCCTGGGGGTATGCCACCGAAGTGTAGACCAACTTGATCCTAAGGCTGGTGCAATATTTGGTGAAGCGTTTTCCCGAGAATTGGGTCCCGTTGTCGGTCACTACGACCTCTGGGACGCTGAACCTGCAGACAATGCCTTGGCGAATGAATTCCAGTGCATTGTGCTCAGTGATTTTTGCTAGCAGGACTGCCTCAACCCATTTGGTGAAGTAGTCGATACCCGCGATGGTAAACTTTCTCTGCCCCGTGGCAATGGAAAATGGGCCGAGTATATCAAGCCCCCATTGCGCAAAGGGCCATGGAGCCTGAAGTGACTTCAGGTTCGCGGACGGCTGGTGGTGAAGGTTGCTATGAAGCTGGCAGCTTTCACATTTCTTCACAAACTCAAGTGCGTCCTTTTTCATCGAGGGCCAATAATAGCCCTGTCTCATGATCTTGAAGGTCAGGTTTTTTTCGCCTACGTGTGATCCACAAATCCCGAGGTGAACCTCGTTCAGCGCGTAGTCTGCCTCCTCGGGTGATAGACAGCGGAGGTACGGAGTCAAGTATCCGCGATGATACAGCCGCCCATCGACTACCGTGTACCAGCTGGCTGTCTTTTTAATTCGCTTGGCCTTCTCGGCGTCATCTGGGAGTGATCCGTCAGCCAAGTATTTAAGGTAGGGCGTCATCCAGTTTTCCGTATCGGAAATCTGCATCGCCTCCTGTGGATCTGGCAGTCCTGGATGCTCGCTTCTAGACTGTGTGGTGGTCTTCCGCCCGAGAGTATCGAGGATTTCTTCTTTTAGGGCTCTCTGTCGGAGACGTACTCCCAGAATGTTCTATTGGCCTGTTCTGGCCAGGAACGCGGGAGGACGCTGGAGCCGGATTGTTTCCGGCTTTGCCCGGCCTTTTGGCAGGCTTCTTCTTCCTTTGGCTACCCCTTTTGGTGGCAAGAACGGGAATGGCCGTTGGTGGAGCCGCTTGTTGTCGTTGCTCGTTCTGCGTGCAAAGTAATTGGAGCAGACGATTGTTGGCCTGCATCTACTCCACCAGTTGTTGAAAATAAGGCGATGGAACCCCGCCTGTGGCCCCGTTGATCAGGACATCAGCAACATGGTCCTGGTCGGGGTTAGCAGTTTCTCTAGCAGGATCGCTAGCTTGGGCTCTCGTGTTCACCATTGCAGAATCAGAAGGTGACAGAGACAGTTTGTGTAGACTTTGTGGTAGGCTTTTAGTAAGCAGTTCCCACAGACAGCACCAATGATGCGTACCTGGATCCGACTTCGAACAGATTCGGATTCTTCTGGATAGTTTGAACCGGCTCCGTTCACTGAGTACGAATCCTGCATACCACTAAAACGAACAAGAGGTCAGCGTTATCGGCGAGAAGTTGTCCCACCGAAAACACTCCGACGCTCAAATCAGTAAAACAGTTTTCAGAAGAAAGAAACTGAAAATAGAGAGAGAGAGTTTGAGTGTTTTACCCAGATGTAAGGGAGACGTGAGGTCTTCTTAAATCTGGGTGGTGAGAAGGCAGTAAACGGCCGTGAGGGCTTACCTGTTGCCTTAGGATTTTTTGGAGAATGTGGGCGACAGAGAAGGCAGATTTCTCTAAGCACACAATCGTCCTTCAGAATGCGTAGGTCGTTGGAAGTGTTCCAGAAAGCGTGAGTCAATCAAAGCATCAACAAGAGCCTGCGTTGAATAATGATTCAATGGCTTCTTTTGTAGCTGAGAGGCCAATCCTCCTTCTTTGGAAGGAGCGATTACCTTCCTGATTTGCTGACAGGCTTGCCTTCTAGAGCAGATGCCGGTTGCCATGTTGATTGTAATTGTTTCCTTATGAGGCGGTCAACAACTTTTCAAGTAGGTTTCTTTCCTCCTCAGCATATTACCGTTGGAGTGCCTTGGCTGGCAAGGAATTGGGAAGATCTGGCGCTTTCTTTCTTTTGAAGGACGCCAATCTTGTTAGTATCCTTTTTGGTATAAATTGAGATCGTGGAAGACACTTGAAAAGTTGTGGTTGGCCGCCTGATGAGTGGTGGGCCCAAACGGAGCAGACCCATTACTGTAGAAATGCGTCATTTGGGCCCAATGTGTAGGGCGCAGACGGTCAACGTCTGAGTTGACCGTTAGCGTGCTGGCCGCCTTCGTGGTGAACGAAGGGAGAGTAGCTAGCGATCAACTGATGGGCTGTGGGCCAGAATGGAATAGGCCCATCACTGTAGCAAAGCCTCTAAAGGCCCAATCAAGCTACACAAGGGCGGTCAACATTCTGTTGACCATCTACGAGCAAGTTGGCCGCCAAGACGGTCAACGCCAACGTTGACCGTCTTGTGCTTTCCAATTCTTGGGCCCGTCTTCTTACTGGGCCATAAAAAATATTGATTGGCCTTCTTGAGCTTTCGTTGACCTTTCTTTGGGCCAGCCCATTACTGATGTACCCATCATATATAATAATAATTATCAGAACCAG
>JAODPA010118339.1:0-18477 GCA_025585075.1 Nepenthes mirabilis | reverse complement strand
ACATTCCTTTAATGAGACTCCATGTTCCATTTGTCATATAGCTAAGCAACGTCGTCTTCCATTTACTCCCAGCATCCATAAGTCACACACATTATTTGCTATGGTGCATTGTGACTTATGGGGACCCTTTTCAAAGAATCTTACGACGGATATAAGTATTTTTTTACCATCATTGATGACCTTTCAAGAAATACTTGGATTTATCTTCTAAGATAAAAATATGACACAAAAATGTGCTTAGAGGCCTTTTACAATCTTATCGCAACACAATTTAATGTCAACATTAAAATTATTCGCGCTGACAACGGGTCCGAATTCAGCCTGGGAGATTTCTACAGTAGAAAAGGTGTTATCCACCAACGCGGTTGTATGAAAACACCACAGCAAAATGGTGTTGTTGAGTGTAAACACCAACATTTATTAAATGTAACTAGAGCCATTAGATTTTAATCAGGCCTTCCACTGAAATATTGGCGTGATTGCATTCTTACTGCAGCTTACATTATAAATAGAATCTCCACTCCCGTGTTGGAAAATAAGACCCCATATGAAATTCTATTTGGAGTCAAACCAAGTTATGATCACTTACGTACTTTTGGCTGCCTGTGTTTTGCCGCCACACTTTCTCGAGAGCGAAAAAAATTCGACTCCCGAAGTAGGACTTGTGTATTTTTGGGGTACCCCGTTGGTGTTAAAGGTTACAAGTTACTTGACTTACATAGCCACAGCACATTTTACTCTCGGATGTCATCTTTCATGAAAATATTTTTCCTTTTCAAAGTAATGTTGAAACTGTCCCTAAAGTAGACTCTGATAAACAACCCTCCATCATCCCTGAATTTGTTGTGAATCCAGACACTATAGATGACAACCAACCAACTGTTGAACCTCACAGTGAAGGACCGCCTACATCAACCCCTGACCAGGGGCAATTGGAAACCACTCTAGGAGTTTTAGATGGCCATCCGCAACCCAGTGTTCCCACTGATTCCGTCACACACCATCTCCTATGCAAGATAAAACTCTTCTTCGCAGAACCACTAGAACTAGAAAATCTCCTCAATACCTCAAAGATTTTCACTGCAATCACGCATACCAAACTACATCCACCCAAGCACTAGTGCCAAGTATCCTAGGCACGCCTTATCCCCTTGAAAATTATATATCCTATCACAAATTGTCTCCAGCCAATAGCCATTTTTCATCCTCTGTCTGATCTCAAATTGAACCGCAAATCTACGCTCAAGTTATGTCTGATCCTAACTGGTGCAACGCTATAAAAGCAGAGTTGAATACTCTAGAATCAAATAACTCATGGATTGTCACTGATCTCCCACTAGGAAAGAAATCAATCAGCTGTCTATATGTTTTCAAATTAAAACTCAATAGCGATGGGAGTATTGAAAAATACAAATGTCGTTTAGTAACAAAAGGATACACACAACAGGAAGGAGTGGACTATCATTAAACTTTTTCTCCAGTTGCCAAATTTAGCACTGTGCGATGCCTCTTAGCTATAGCCGCCATAAAAAGATGGCGCTTACACCACTTTGATGTCAACAACGCCTTTCTAAATGGAAATATAAACGAAGAAATATATATGAAATCACCTCCTGGTTACATCACGGAAGGTCTTAACTAAGTATGTAAACTATCAAAAAGAATCTATGGCCTTTAGCAAGCCTCTCACCAATGGTATTCAAAACTTTCCGGTTCTTTAATTACGTTTGGTTTCGTTCAATCAAAGGTAGATTACAGTTTATTCACTAAACAAGATAATCAATCATTTACAATCTTTCTTGTATATGTTGATGACATCATTGTTGCTGGTAATTGTTTACAATCGATCACCTCTATTAAATCCTTTCTAAATCGGACATTTAAAATAAAGGACCTGGGGACCTTACGGTACTTTCTTGGCATTGAAGTTGCCCAGTCACCAAAGGGTATCCACATTTGTCAACGAAAGTATACTCTTGACATTTTAGCTGACTCTGGCACCATTGGTTCCAAACCTCAGAAACTACCCATGGACCAAAATTTAAAATTGCGTAAGCAAACAGGCGTTGCTCTTAAAGACCCTAGTGTGTATAGAAGACTCATTGGTCGCCTTCTGTACCTCACTGTCACACGGCCTGATATCGCCTATGCAGTACAAACCTTAAGTCAATTTATGAATCAATCCACCATGAGTCATTTAAATGCTGCCCACCAAGTCTTGCGATATTTAAAACTAAACCCTGGCCAAGGCATACTACTTTCTTCAGCATCTAACATTCAACTCCGAGCCTTTTGCGATGCAGATTGGGCTTCCTGTCCAGATACACGTCGATCTATCACTGGTTATTGTGTCTTTCTTGGGAACTCCCTTATTTCTTGGAAATGCAAGAAACAATCCGTTGTCTCTCGCTCATCCGCTGAAGTCGAATATCGATCCATGGCCACAACTTGTTGTGAATTGTCTTGGCTTCGTTATATTTTGACTGATTTGCAGGTTTTGCATCCCCACGCAGCACTCTTATATTGTGACAATCAAGCAGCTCTTCACATCGCCGCCAACCCAGTTTTCCATGAACGTACGAAACACATCGAGCTGGACTGCCATCTCATTCGTGACAAAATTCAAGACGGAAGCATTCGCACCTATCATGTCACTACTCACAATCAGCTCGCGGATATCTTCACCAAGCCTTTACCCTCACATCGGTTGAACTTCCATTTATCCAAGATGGGCATCATTAACATATACGCTCCATCTTGCGGGGGCGTATTAGAAAATACGTGATATTGTATTTCCATATTTTGTATTATAGTATATTTTGTATTTAGGAATTGGTTTATTGTATTTCCATATTTTCGTTATTTTCGTATATTTTGTATTTTATTTTTCGGGTAGGTCTTTTGTGTATTTAGGCAACTTTTGTATTTGTTTTGAGGCTAGTTTTGTAAATAAATCTCTCCACCCTCGTGCAGTATGAGGCGTGAAGCAATCGAGTATTTTCACATAGCATTAAATGAAACGGCAGCTTTGCTGCCATCTTCCTCCTCCATTTTTGCTTCTCGTCGTCTCCTTCGTTTAGCTTCGGTTTCTTCAAATCTTCTCACGTTTTCTTACAATTAGTGAGAAAAGGTGATTGGATGCAATGGGAGATAACAAGAAAGGGAGTGGAGGTAGTTTGGAATTACTTGTGATGACATAATGAAGAGGATGTAAATTTTTTTGTTTCAATCAATGTTTTCCTAGACCGAGCTGATCAGCAATAGATATAGCCAACTTTTTTGCATTGGTTATTCCCAGAATAAAACTAGATACTCTTTGTCCTTAGTAGTTGAAACAATAGTTTCACTCCCTGCTGTGCAAGGAAATAAGACTGAAATATCAATTTCCTGGCATTATTGTGAAGAATTTTGTGAATTCTCTCTCATTTTTTACTCTGAAGCTGAATAGAATGTAGGATCATCGATTTGCAGTTGTGGTAAATATCACTTATAGAGATATTGCAAGAAGTCCTAATTATGTCCGTTCTTTTGACTTTATACAATTCTTTGGTATTACTCTATTTAGATTGTCTCATATTGGCTTCCACTTCAGGAAAGTTTTGAGGCTGGATCAGCTGGTAGGGTTGTTGTTTGCATTTTAGCACTTAAATCATACCATGAGTGGAAGCAAATGAATGCAGGCGATGGATTTTATAAGAATGTAAAATCCCCTCTGGTTCTGCATTCAGCGAACAAGAACCTTTCACGACCATTGAATGCATTATCAACAGATGCCTGTAGGCACCTGGACATGTCAGCAGAAGATGGTGATAAAGGGTCACTTGAAGGTTTTATTTATGTCCCTTAATTTATTCGGAAAATTTTTGTCACAATACTTGAAAATTTATTGCAAAATTATATCCCTTAATTGTCTTGTGTGGATTTCTATTGGCCTTGGCAGCGTTGCCGAGCTTGCTTGACAAAAGGTAGCTGTGCCCACTGGAATCTCTTGCGAAAGCAGGAAGAAGACCTTGCAGTNATAAAATTATATAACATATTATATTATTTTTAACAAATACGGCCCCTACCTTGAATATTCAACGAATATGGGCCTACCAGTTCAAATTCAAAAATAGTCCCAGTAACGTTCCGATTTCTTGGCCTCAGCTCCGGCGCCCAATTCCCAAACCTTCTACTTCTAATCACATTGCGCGACGCCGAGCTAATTACGGACGCCCAATTCAAATTTCCCTTCCAAATTTGTTTGCTCTTTCACTGGTCGACCTAGAGCTGATTTGGATCCCCTCTCACTTCTCTCTCCTCCGTCTAGGGCTTCTGCTTCTGTTGATACATTGTGGGAGCAGCAATTTACTAGAAAGATAACACTTCAAGAAGTAGAACAGCGCGTGTTCTTGAATACTGTTACGTTATTTGTCCCCCTCGTTCTTTGAAGTCACTGATTTTTTTTTCTTTGGGTTCTTTTTCATTCTTTTTCTCTAGGGGTTTAATGGAGAATGTTACTAGAAGTGGGCTTCATGACTTCCATCTGGCATCAAGAAAAGCCGAAGAAGCAGGTTTGTAAATTGCATCTCAATCTCTTCTGGTCATTGATCACTCTATTTATGGTTGCTAACAAAACCAACGGAAGAAAGGAGACTAATTTCTTTGAACTGAGCATTCTTGATGTTTTTTTTTTTTAATAAAGGGTTGCTTTTCAAGTAAACGGAGCAGCTAAGCGTGTGGGTCTTCCATTGGATTTTTTAACTGGTCATTCTTGATTGTGTTTGTTCCTTCTTAGTCATAGGTGCTTTAAGAAAACAGGGCAAGCTTAACTTGTGGTTGTTCGATTGAGTTTTAGTAATTATATATCTCTATCGAATCCCAATCATTCCTAAGTTGACAAATCTTAAAATCTCATAGCTTTACGAAGATACCGAGCAGTTTACTGGTTGGAATGCCTGATTGGTCCACTTAGCGTACCAGATCAGCCATCGGAGAGAGAATTCATTTCTTGCTTGAGAAATGGCCTTATTCTATGCAATGCTATTAACAAGATAAAGCCTGGATCTGTGCCCAAGGTATTTTGTGTATCATTTTGTCCTCTGCCAGTCCAGGGTTCTTTTTAGTTTACAAAAGGGTAACTGTGTTTATGCTTTTTGGAAACTCATTTACAGGTTGTGGAGACTCCCTTACCTTCACAATCGGTGGTATGGGATTCTAAGCCCCTGCCTGCCTATCAATACTTTGAGAACGTCCGAAACTTTCTGGTGGCAGTTAAAGAGCTGCAACTACCTGCATTCGAAGCATCTGATCTTGAAACAGTAACATAACCCCTAACAATTCCCTTTTATTTGTTCTCGTTAGCAGTGAATCATGGCATAGATGTATCCTCGTGAATTGTCATATGTGACCATATTTTTTTTGACACTGCAATTGACATTGATGTTTGATTTATTGCAAGATGTCCTAATTATGTCAGTTCTTTTGACTTTATACAATTCTTTGGTATTACTCTATTTAGATTGTCTCATATTGGCTTCCACTTCAGGAAAGTTTTGAGGCTGGATCAGCTGGTAGGGTTGTTGATTGCATTTTAGCACTTAAATCATACCATGAGTGGAAGCAAACGAATGCAGGCGATGGATTTTATAAGAATGTAAAATCCCCTCTGGTTCTGCATTCAGCAAACAAGAACCTTTCACGACCATTGAATGCATTATCAACAGATGCCTGTAGGCACCTGGACATGTCAGCAGAAGATGGTGATAAAGGGTCACTTGAAGGTTTTATTTATCCTTCTTATTGGTGTAGTTTTTTTTTTTTTTTTACAGATATGCTTAATGCACACCTATAGGCATATCAAGCATTTACATGAACTTAGTATTTTGCTGATGAGGATTTAATTCATCTTTATAAAGTATCTCAAAGACTATACATGAATCCTGCCAGTTAATTTGACTAGCAATTCTCATTCCTTCATTCTGATTCCCGTCAAACAAATGCAATCTAAATCTTATCCAATATTCTCTCTTTATTAATTTGTTGGTTTTTTTTGTAGATTCTATTGTGAAGGCCATCACAGATTACATGGTTGAGACAAAGGAAAATATCAGCAATAACCTTCTTGCTTCTTTCCATACTGGGAAACTGGTACTTTCTATCATTTTATCAGCAAATATATTAGTTATTGTATTGGTACAGTGTCTGATTGTCCAAGATGTTGGCCCCTTTCCCTCTTGATTTCTAATTCTTTTCTGCAGGATCCAGTCAAAACTTTGAGCAAAATTTTGGCTAGTGGTTTGGAGGGGCAGCTGCAAAGCAGCTCTGCTGAGGTTAAATGGTTTTAAGATACTAATAAATTCACTGCATTATCTAACTAAAGAAAATATATGGTTTGATTCCTGTGTAATGTGCATAACTTGCCAGTTTAAATTCGTCAGGTTCTTATGCTTCTATTCTTAACTGGTTACATTTTGGCCCGATCGTTATGCTGCCCATGTCCTATTTTTTGACTCGGGCTGTAATAGCAACAATATAGGATAAAAAGCATTTAGTGAGTTTTTTCCCCTTTCTTCTTTCGTTTACTTTCCTTACTTTGTATGTTATATGCGATTCATTCAGATGACATTAGCTGCGAGCAATGAAGTGGGACTCATTATAGAACTTCTTCACATTGCTGTACCTAGCACCAGGCTGGTTGAAACAGTAGCCAAGATGCTGATTGCTCTGTCATATATTCCATGTGATAACTTATGCCATAGAATTATAGGATGAGGCAGCTAAAAGTTATGCAATTAGCTATGAATGTGTTAATGAGGTGAAATTAAAATTAAATGGTTAGAATTCTGTGTTATATAATGAATGAAGGCATACAGTTGACACTGTAGATCTATGAAAGAAGGCAAGAGTTTTCTTTTGTGTCAGACCTTTTCCCTCTTATTTTACTTAGCAACTTTTATGCACGAAGCATGGTTTCACAAAAATTGTAGACCAAGCTTTTGACTACAATTACACCCTGGATCCCAAAAGTAATTCTTTTTTTTTTTTTTTTACTTTGGAAAAGGTTTTATGGGACAGAGTTTACATCATCATGATTGAAATTGGCTTTTCTAATGTTAAATGCAATATGACACTAGTTGTACCGACAGATATTGCTGATGTATGTTAAAGTAGTGGCATAGTTAATGATGACACTTGCTTCATAAAGCATGTGACTTGAAAGAAATGACTAATGCAATTTGCAAAGAAATCCTGATAAAAAAATTTACACCACATGCTCAGATACCCAGATAATCTGGTTAGCAGGGTTTTCCCCTTTTATGGTTGCTTGTGAATTATAATTATGAGATAGGATTATACATTTAAAGTTATTTCCATATTTGAAGACTGAGGCATATAACTGATGAATTATCTACAATGTTGCCCTGATTCACCAACAAGTGTTGCTGATGACCTTTGTATTTACGTTGCTTTTTGCTTCTAGTGATATGGCTATGTCATGAACCACTTTATTCGGATTCTTATATATACATTGCTGTGCCACTTTTCGATTGATATGTGCACTTCTAAGAAAAGCCGTCCCTATGGCCTTTTGAGAAACCTTTTGGCTTTGGCCACAGGAAAAGTAGAATCAGTCGTATGTTCTCTTTTATTCAGTGTATATCTGTTTTTTCTTTGCTTGGAAAACGAGCTCAATTTGAATGTATTCCCTTGTATTTTGTGTGGTTTGACTCAGTTTATACTTTCTGCATGTACATTGTGTTGAAGTGAATGCCTGCTCAAAACTTTTTCTTCAGTAAATTTATTTTCTACTTTTGTTTTTCATAAGTGGTTTATTTCTAATTGATGCAGATTGACGATATATTGAGAGAATGGACTAGCTCAGCTATTCAGTCGGCATATATAGCTAAAAGAGATCTTCCTACAAATAGAAGTACCAAGGTAACTTTTCTTTTCTTTTTTTTTTTTTTTGTTTCAACATTTAACTATGATATAGCTTGGTGTTTGCGAGATTCTTATTCTCCTTTTTCAAGCAGTGTACCAGGAGTTGCTTTTTTGGTATACAACTGAAGTTGTTGCACACTTTTTGCGAAGGTTTATTTTAATTCTAGAAGGAAGAAAATACTACACTAATACCATACAGAATTTGCTATCATGTTAGAGAAATCATTTGTCCCCAATTTCATGATTTTACTTACCCAAAAAAAGACATGATTTGTAATATACAGAGAGCAATGAAATAGAGACAACGTGTTCATAAATAAAAGTACTTTTCAGCCTTATATAGCACAATAACATATTTATTATTTTGTCTTTATAATTTGTCAGAAGTTTGGTTTTTGAGAGCTGTAAATTTCTGTATCACTATAACTAGGGATGGATCAGATCAACAACAACAAGCCCTTAACTCCCATGAAGTGGGTATGGATTAAAAGCATTGTGAATTTTTCCTTATCAGTCATTCGAGTCATATATGGTATGGTCTGATTCATTCATGAACATGCAAATATGAGCCATATTCAGGCCAAATTATTCTGAACTGATTCCATCACTCAAAGAACTATAAAAAATAATAACAAAAGCAAAAAATGCAAAAAGTCATCTCAGAAGTCCAAAAATTCTGACAAAAAGTTTCAGACTAACTTGTATTAAACATGGCATTTATTTATCCCTTTTATTGTGGTCATTTTGAGTTGTGCTTTTGACAGTGGAGCTGAGCTGCAGGAGAGTTGTGAAGATACAGTCCATGTCAGCAATATTGATAGTTACTGAAAACTAATACAACTCATAAGAAACATTTCAATGACTAAAGTTATTCTCTTTATTTAAGAGCGGGATGCGGAGAGAATTGTTAGATTTTAGTTACTCTTTTGTGGGTATTGCAACAAATGAATTGTCATCGGAAGGTCGCACAAGTCTGAATTGAAATGAGCTTTTGTGCTCAAGCATCGAGAGGCAACCGGGTGCCGAGTCCAATGGGCAACCGGGGTGCCGAATTCGAGGGGCAACCGGGGTGTCGAGTTCAAGGGGCAATTGGGGTGCCGAGTCTGAAGAGCAACCAAGCGGTGATGCTAAAGGGCACTCGGGCGTCAAGTCCAGAAGTGCTCGAGTACGGCCCAACATCATTATAAAGTGCACGAATCGCCTTAGGGTTTGTGACGAGAGACAAAGAGTGAAAATACCACTTTATAGAAATAGACTAGTGAGCGCTGTCAGTAAGAGAAAGAGAGATAAATAAGAAAAGTGAGTAGACACCAGTCCATCTCGTCTTCACTGTTGCTCGGGTTTGTCTGATTTAAGGTATTGAGTCCTTGTAATTTGTATTTGGGGTTTGTGTAACCGATTTTACATAATGGATATTTTAGATGTCTTATCTCGTGGTTTTTCCATTTTATTAAGAACAGGGCTTTCTATATAAAATTACTTGTGTTTTGTCTCTTTATTTTTTGTGATTGTTGTTTGCTTGATGTGCATTGTTGTTGCTATTCCTCTCGGTTCATTCAAGCCATCGACGGATATCCCAACAAGAATATCCATCAAACTTCAAATGATCAGAGCTTCAAAATTTTTGTCACAATACTTGAAAATTTATTGCAAAATTATATCCCTTAATTGTCTTGTGTGGATTTCTATTGGCCTTGGCAGCGTTGCCGAGCTTGCTTGACAAAAGGTAGCTGTGCCCACTGGAATCTCTTGCGAAAGCAGGAAGAAGACCTTGCAGTAAGCGATTTCTATTTTCTGGAGTTTGTCTACTGTCTTTTTCCATGAAGTACTTAGAAGCTTTGTGGAAATTGTGTGTGTGTGTGTATCAAAAATATCTATGAAAATTATACTACATCCTCCAAAAGCATGCTACTTGAATCATGCACTATGTTAAGAAGGATAATCAATATTCCTTTATGTGCATGGTGTTTTAATTTGAGCCATTTTTTCCCTTTATGTTGGCTAGTTTCAATAGTACAAGATGATGAGAGCACAGAGTTTATGGAGCAAAAAACGGAGTATAATTCCCTTTCCCAAATGTTGAAGTCATAGAAAAGATTTTGCACGTGAGCAAAAGTTTCTTTCTCATTAGAGAAATGTGACCCACCCATTAAAATAAGAGGCAATGGTTTTTATGTTGCTGAAATAGTTAGATATAGTTTGATCTCTGTCAAAATGTACCTATTTGGCTAAGAGTTGAGACGACATTTTAGTCACCATTGCCCATAATGTATATCTGCAGGACATCAATGCTTTGTTAGCACAGACAAAGAAAGAGTTTGAAGATTTGCAGTCTCAGATGCTGAATGATATGAAACAACTAGGTTTGCACCCATGTCAATTTCACTATACGTGATAAGCCATATAAATTCTTGCCATATGTCTAGCCCGGATGTTGAATGGTAAATGTGATCAATTTTGCAATGGTTCAGGAAACCAAGTTCACAATATGTCTACTGCTGCACTTGGGTATCAACAGATTATGCAAGAGAATAGGAATCTATATAACATGGTTCAAGATTTAAAAGGTATAATTTTTAGTTGAGGCATAAGAGGCTATCTGAGTGTTGGATTAAGTGAAACAGGTGGGTGCCTATGATGGGTTGACCCACCCAGTAGTTGTTCAAAACGTTCCATATTTGAAAATGGGAGGTTATCAATAATAACCTCAGTCAACTCCATCTTTCTGGCTCTCCTGTATTATAGTATGGATAACTTCCATTTTGACGAAGAAAGAAGTTGAGAGACATGAAAGATGGTGAAAGCAAGAAGTGGATGAAAAACTTTCAAAATTCTTCTAAACTCTTGGCGCATGGGTTGTAAAAGTAGGTGTTTTCCATTTGCGATAGCTCTCTAATCAAGAGTTCCTTTTTCTGAGAAGAAAGCCGATGATTCAATCATGATTGTGGGTTCTTCCACCAATACATGAAAATGCTTTGATCTATAGTATTTTTTGCACCTAGCATGCTTCATACTATTTGTCGCTAAGGACTATGGAAGTAGACCCAGTAAATTTATGGAACAAAGCCCAGCTGAGTATCTGTTGCTGATTTCTTTGCCACACAAGTTCAAAATTGAAGCTGTTAAGACTTGGCTGACTCCACTGGCAGCTTGAAAAATTTATAAGTTTGCTCCAAAGAAAGATATCACCGTATATCATTTGCATTTAAAAACTTAATTTGACTTTGAAGTAGTAATGTGTAATAGCTGTCACTTTGGAATAAATGTTTTTACAGGCAATATTAGAGTTTACTGCAGAATCAGGCCCATATTTAATGCAAAAACAAAGAATGTGATAGATTTCATTGGAGAAGATGGTTCATTGGTAGTTGTTGATCCATCGAAACTAGAAAAAGCTGGAAGAAAAGCTTTCCAGTTTAACCGGGTATATTGCCCAAAAGCTACACAAGGTAATTCTACAGCACTGTTTAGTTTCCATTTTCCAACCTACTTTTACTGCATTGAATTTACCTAAAATTAATATTACTTTCTTGTTATTGCTTTTTGTTTTCAAAATAGATGAGATCTTCAAGGACACTCGGCCGCTGATTAGGTCTGTTATGGATGGTTATAATGTCTGCATTTTAGCTTATGGTCAAACTGGATCTGGCAAAACATACACCATGGTGAGGGCTGCTTTCCTTATTTATACAAAGTTGGTTCGTAACATTATCGTGGATGAAAATATTGACATCAGTTGCGTATCAGTATCGGACATTTCGAGTAATATGTATTGGTGTCAAACATATTAAAAGAAAAAAAATTTAAAAATTATAAGTTGAAAGGATTGTATCGGTCAATATTTCATCCAAATATCGGTCATATCAGTCGATATTTTAAATATCAACTGATATATTACAATGTATTGTTGATATTAAAATATATCATAATATTATTATAATATCGAAAAGTATCAATATCAGCATCAATAAACATTATAGATTCAAATATTGGCATTTTTTTCTGTTCTTATGAAAGAACTTGGGCATTTCTTAGCCTACTGAAAACTTTATACTTGTCTTGCTTGATGTTGACTCCCAGTGGTGAACTTGCTTTTGCTATGCATGTATGGCTGTTGTTGCCTTCTTAAAAAGATTGAATATTTTAACTCTTTAGATGCTCCCTACATGTAAGACATTAAATTAACAATGTTCTTCCGGGTGTTAGTGTGGTCCATCAGGTGAATCGACTAAGGATATGGGAATCAATTACTTTGCTCTGAATGATCTCTTCAAAATGTCTAATCAGCGGAAGGACACCACAAGTTATGAGATACATGCTCAAATGGTTGAAATATACAATGAACACGTACGAGATCTGCTTTCTGAAGATTCATCATCCGCTAAATATCCTTTTCATGTTTCCTTATTGCTGAAGATCCTGAAATAGATAATAATGGTATTGATTGCTGCTACATAATGAATTGTTGCCATGGATGAAAATATTGGTATTGATGTTGTTTATGGCCGTTTCGTTATCGGACAATACATATTCATATTGGATATGTTGAAATTTTTTTAAGATTATAAGATGCAGCCTATATTTCGAATATCAGTCGATATATTATGATATATCACCGATATGGAAACGTATCATAATATTATTGCAATATTAGGAAATTTTTGTATCCAGGGGACCAGTTTTTGACACATACTGGCTGATATTTATATCGGTGATTGTTACCTTAACTGCTAACAAGTTAGAGATTAGGAGCCATCCTATCAATGGTGGAATGACTCTTCCAGATGCCACGTTGTGTCCTGTGAAATCCACAGTTGATGTTCTGAACTTGATGAAACTTGGCGAAGTGAATCGTGCCATTGGTTCCACAGCAATGAATGACCAAAGTAGCCGTTCACACAGGTTAGTCATTAAAAATCAGAATCGTTTCTGTTTGACTTCCCATAATAGTATGCAATGCCATAACTACCAACACATCAGAAAGAATTTTAGGTCATCTCCTGTATATTGATGACGTGTATCCTGGTGGTCACGGGCTCTAGTAGTGAAAATTGCCTCTTGCATTACATAAGACTGGATATAATAGATTAAAATTGATTCGACCCTTATCTAGACCCTGCATATATTTGAAATTTCGTGCATTGGGCTGCCATTTTTTCCAATATACTCGTGACATTGGTGATTTTTCATTCTCTCGATTAGTGTCTTGACAGTTCACGTGCATGGCAAGGATGCTTCTGGAAGTACTCTTCATAGTCACCTTCACTTGGTGGACCTTGCGGGAAGCGAACGGGTTGATAGGTCTGAAGTTTCGGGCGATAGGCTAAAGGAAGCACAACATATTAACAGATCTCTTTCCTGCTTGGGAGATGTCTTTACAGCATTGTCTCAGAAAAGCTCTCATATACCTTACAGAAACAGCAAGCTTACTTTACTTCTGCAAGATGCTTTAGGTGGAATTTCGTTGTGTAGAAGTTTTAGTCAATGAGAATGTTGGAAATTACTTCAATAAATAAATAAATAAAAACTGTGATATAGCTGATTGAATTCAACTTGTTTGTGCTCATCTCTCATCCTTCACCAATCGTAGGTGGAAATGCAAAAACGTTGATGTTTGCACATATCAGCCCCGAAGGAGAGAATTTTGCAGAGACAATTAGTACTCTGAAATTTGCACAAAGGGTATCAGCCGTTGAGCTTGGAGCTGCTTGTTTGAACAAACAATGCAGTGAAGTTATGGAACTTAAGCAACAGGTAAATGTGTTGAATATAAGCTATCTTATTTCTTTTTCTTGATTTGTTTTGTAATCCCCCCCCCCCTCTTCGCCAATTTGGGTAGCTCTGTGGAAGTTTATTAAAAAATGCATGGGTTTCTTTCTTTTTTTTTTTTTTTTTTTTGTGGTGAGATGAGCTTATACTTACATTGTGTTCAGCATTCTTTCGTGCAAATTTATTCCATGATTTTTTTTAATCATGGAATTTGAGATTGTTGGTGACTAGTTTTGATTTTACGCAGATTGAAAACCTCAAGAAGGGATTGATGGAAAAAGAAGCACAGAACCTAAAGCCAAATAGACAGCCTATATCACCACATAAGAAATCAAAGGCAATGCCTGAAATAACTTCGCCAAGATCACGGAGGTTGAGCATTGAAAATTCCTGGGCTATGAAGACCAAGAAATCACAGAACGAAACGGAACCACGATCACCATATGAGAAGCAAAGAGCAATGATGGAAGGAAATCCTCTACGATCACGAAGGATGAGTTTGGAACATCCCTCTACAATGAATACCGAGAAGGTGCCACATGTGGAACCTGATACAATGGAAGGAATATCTGCATGGGAGGAACCGAAAGTGATGCTTGATCGAACTCTCCGAAGCTTCCGAAGGTTGAGCATTGAAAATTCCAGAAACATGAAGTGTGAGGAAGTTCAGAGTGCCGAATCAGATAAATCAGAGTATAGACTGCGCACTCCTGCAAGTAGCCAACAGATTAGCTTCGAAAATCCCAGTGTCCAATGGTTGAGCATTGAAAATCCTAGTAGCATGAAGTTTGAGAAAGTGAAGAACAGAGAACTGGGTAAATTGAAGCAACAGAAGTCTCCTAACGAAGAAAAATTTGCAACCACTAATGAAACTCCTCCACGATCCCGTCGGCTTAGCATTAAAAATCCAAGTGCGACGAAGTTTGATAAATTGATGAACACATCAGACAGAAAGGCTTGCAAGACCCTGTCTTTGACAGCAAATCATGGAATCAAACCAAACTCTGCTGGTTCTCGAAGGTTCAGCTTGGGAGATCCAAAGAATGGTAGGAAGGATCATCTGGAGATTGAATTATCAGAAGATATGCTCAAAATTTCACCATCAGAATCGTCATCTGTTCATAAGTTTAGACAGCTATGCGAATCTCAAGCTATTTCAAATTCTAATGCTGATTCCAGCAATTCTGAAACTCTACTATTTTCTGCGTATGAAGGACAGCCATTTCAAAACTTAGATAAAGGAACACCAGAGCCACAAGTACTTGGTGGAAATGCTGTTCAGATTGCTATGCTCGCAGAGGTTACCATTGCTAAAGGTTATATGACAACCAGCACGGTAAGAAGTGCACATGGCAAGAGTTCTCAAATCAGGAAATCATTGCGGACTATCGGGAAGATGATTAATGGCTCTGATAAACGGTATGTAACCTTTGAAAACATGAAAATTTGATGTTATTTTTTTTAGGGTTCGAAACCTGGATTCACTTGATCCGGCGCAGCAGAAACCCGAACCCTCCTTCAGTCGACAATTGCCAATTTAGTGAGAATAAGGAACAAAGGATTGCGCAGTCTTTTTTTTTACGTGAAAACCTTTCACAAATCGAAAGGGAAAAATTATGAGACATATAGTCCACAAATAAGTCCACTATGTAAAATCAGTTACACATACCTCGAAAATATAATACCGGCAACCCACTCTGTCTATACAAGCCCCCAAAGAACGGACAATAAGAAAAACAATCATCAAGAGTAAGGAAATTCTCCTTCCCTCTTATCTCTCTGTTTTTCTCCTATAACGTCCCCAGACACCCGCATGTGAATATTGTCCACTTTGGACCAAGTCCGCATAGTTTTGTTCCTACCCGCCCATGGCCCCCAAAATGCGTCCATAAGGGAGAGGTATCAACGCCTCATAAGAGCGCATTTCGTTCCCCATCCCTAGCCGATGTGGGACCTCACAGTCCACCCACCTTGTGGGGCCCAGCGTGGGTCCCAGCATTCTCGCTGGCACACGGCCCGGGTCCCGTCTCTGATACCACCGTAACGTCCTCAGGCACCCGTATGTGGATATTGTCCTCTTTGAGCCAAGCCCACACGGTTTGTTCCTAGCAGGCCCACGGCCTCCAAAACGCGTCCACAATAGGAAGGTATCCACGCCTTATAAGAGCGCGCTTCATTCCCCATCCCTAGCCTATGTGGAACCTCACACCTCCTCTCCTTCTCATTGTAGTACTTTCTGCCGACAGACATTTTACAAGTGTGGCAAAACGACAACCTTCATTTCCCTCCCGCACATGCGGCCGGCGCACATCACCCCTGGTGTTTTCTCACATACTAGCACAGTCCTTGGTGCCTAGCATACTGGCTCTTGGTAATTTCTCACACTCAAAACTGAAGCTCCTGGTGCGTTTTTATAATGACCCAACTCCATCAAATCTCATCTGCTCAATTGTCATCTTGCTGATGATCTGTCACGTCGTTCCTGTCATTTCTGCGCTTTCACCAGTTCCTGAACTTCCTGCAAACGGCGCATGCTCTATACTGTTCAAAAGGCGTGCCCTGCAAGTCAACTGCTTGCTCAGAAAAGCTTGCCACCAATTCTGCTGTACAAACTCAGTCGGTCAACCTCCCGTTGGCCGTCTTCTTTCCACAATGTTCTCGGTCCTTGCTGCGCTCAAGTCCGCGGACCATCTGTGCCTTTGGTTATCACGGAGTCCTCGGACGCTGTTGTACACTCAGCCATGTCCTCAGATGTTTCCATACCGGTAATACCAACCGGTAAATTCTGCACGCTTGCCATTTGCCTCCTTGACCAGTTAACTTGTTAACCTGCCACTTTGCCCCAAATTGGCAAAGTGCTTCCGCGCGCCTTTAGCCGGTCAACTTTCGTTGACCGGCACTTTGCCTTGCCCGACCAGTCTTCTCCAGATTTTCACTCCGATAAATGCACTCCATCATTTGCTTTCCGGAAATCTACTCCCAATTTCTTCTCCGGAAATTCACCGATAATAAACCTGTTTATTGGGTTACCTACAAAGGAATGATCAAACCCAACAATTTTTTGTTAATGATGAAATGCAAAATCTTGGTTATTGCTTTTTATATTGCTGTTGCTTTGTAACTGAGGTGGAAATAATAGGGACTTAAGAGCAATATCACAATAAGAAAATTAAAGAGATCTTTTATAAATTGAGGAGAAATTGAGTGATGGAAGCAAAAAAGCCCCGTGAAGTTCTGTATTTGTCTATATATTTCTATTTTTACTCGAAGTTCATTGTTACAATGGTAAAATTGTCCAAGTGATCTAGTAATTATGAGTTCAAGTCTTGAAACGGACAATGACAATGTTAGCGTTAAGGGTGACATGAATGCTCATTGTGAGACCGTCTCATTGTAAAACCCGACCTACAGTTCGTAGTGTGATTTGATATGAATTTTGAATAGAGATTAGTAGCAATAGCAAAGCGATCAAGCTGTTAATTTATAGGACCTGCTAGAAAGCTGGACCCATCAATTTTTTTGTCATAAATACGTAGTTGCTATTTTGGGTTTCTTGTGAGCTTTTCAAAGACATTTGTAACCCGTCTTATATATTCATTTTCTAAAGATGGTCAGAGTTCTCCTACTTTTGCTGTAGTTGTTTCCCATTGAATTTTTTCTCATAAATATGGTGTTTTGTTGTGTGGCATATTTTTCTTTTGCTATTGCTAATTCCTCAAAACCCTAATAGTAAGACTGCATGTGCATGCAATTGCCTCTCAACTGTTCCAACTCTTTTCGAGGCCCACCATCTCCAAAGTTTCATCCACCTGTATGCCTTTTTTAGCAATCTTTTACAACTTTACGTCTTTTTTTTTTTCTTTCCAACCGAGGGGCACTATTATATGCTGTGACATCTTATGAACTTGTTTATACAGTGAATTAGCATGATATTGTTACACCGTCCAGCCTTTTGGTTCCTTTTGGCAACTTGAAACCTGCTTCTGTTTGCTGAGCCCTCACCACAGCCATGCAAACACACACTCGTCACATTTCACTTTTCTTTTCCTCAAGTCTCGGTTTTCTGAAGACTGTTAATCCAAATCACAGGAACCCACAAAAGACAGAAGCACCCATCAAGGGCAGGAACGCTATCAGCGATTCAAAATCTCCAACCACAGCTACTTCAAGAACTCTTAGGAGACAGTCGCTAACGGGAATTCAGCCAATCTGTTCAGAAAACCTCCGGCGATCTTCTCTTGGAGGGAAGTCAAGTAATGCTTGTAAGTTAAACCAACAGAAGAAACATGGTTCATGATGAGCCATTCCTGCTTTGATTTTTCCTCTGTTTTTGCAGGTATAAGTGAAACTAGGAATGCAAAATCACCTCCTTCCCGCTCTTCAACAAAGCGAATGAACCGGCAGATGTAGATAATTCGATGCTATAAAGCCATCGTTTGAGCAATAACTAGTTGATCATAGCCTCATTTATTATCAGGCTAGATGTTATGAAGAGAATGATATAATTTGCCAATCATGTAACATTTTTCTAATCTAGCATCAGTTAACAAATTCGACCGTTGTTATCAATAGAAATTAGCTTAACATATTATATGATCGTGCCGTATATTATGGTTGGGCATTGATTTGGAGAATTACTAACAAGAGAAACAAATCAGTGGTATATGCTTTTATTTATCTCTTATTGTGCGATTTAATATGGCTGACATGGTTTTTTTTTTTTAGTTATTATTAACAAATACTACTTATTTTATCCCTTCTTGGTTTTTTAATCTATAAAAGAAA
>JAODPA010118328.1:0-18478 GCA_025585075.1 Nepenthes mirabilis | reverse complement strand
TATTTAATATTGACTAACGGTTATATATAATTAAGAGATGATTAATTGTATTAAAGCAGACAATAATAAATGAAAACATTTACGGTTAGATAGTTATTAAACCAACATAAGCAACTCTTATATAATTATTGTAAAGGTTGACAACAAATGAAATATAACGCCCCTGATAATAGGCACCAATTTCAGACAGACGAATTGATTAATGCCCATACTATAAATATAGACTCTCAACTAGGAATAGAGGCATTACATATTTTGACAAACAACCGCTTACTGCGAGTGTAATCAAACTTAACTCTCCCAATTCCACTCACATCCCCTTTCATTTTCCTTTGTTTCTGTATCTTTTGATTTTTCTTAGAAAGATTATTAATTTTAGTATTAAAGGATAAATAGAGGAGCGAGTTTCCTATACTTCTTACATTTTGTTTAGTTGTTATGGTGCGCAAGATCAGGATTTGCAGTTATAAAGAGTATACCCGCTTCTTTTCAAATCAATCGAAAGTTTTTATTCAACTTTTTAATTCATATAACAATCCAAATATCTGGTATGTAACATTGATGCCATTTATAAAAATGTGGTAAAGCTATTTATTCTCATTACAAATTTAGATCTTCAAACAGAGCCATCCTCATCTCCTCAACAAAAGTGAACACGATGAACACTAGAATTTATGGACAAGCAAGTGTTCTGCATAAGGATGTTACATCCCATGGCCACGACCCCATCAAGGGTAGCCACAAAAACATTTGGCTAACAATAAATGTAAACGTTGAATCCTTGGTGACCTAAATTGACAACATGTTGAGAATACTAAAGTCCTTATTTGACATAGTGGAGGGCCAGACACTCAGAGTTTTGGTCATCAACACACAAGCATCCACCTCAAAGAGGAAATTTAAAGGAAGAAGGCCTGTGTCTAAAAGGACACTATAACAATCAAGGGTCTCAGAGTGGCAAGAAGCCTCCCTCCACAAAAGCCCATACCGGTTTGAAGGTTGACTGAACTTTGAGACAAGGGAAGAAAGTCTTGAATGGTGTAATCCTTAATATACTCAGGGTTTGGGATGACCATTGACACAAGGGGAAGCCTCTTGTAGTAGCAAGCCAAAAACTCTCTGAGAGAAGCGAGCACCTTATGTATCAGCCAGCCACTCGGAGCTAAGGACATTCATTAATGCAAAAACGATCGCGTCCACAATTGAGGTGAAGGAGAGGATCAAAAGGATCGAGCAACAACTCTTCCGTGGCAACACAATTGAATAGTTAACCGAACCGGACCGAATGCCATTCACAAGGGAGATTAAGGCACAATGACTCCCTCACAAATTTAAAATGCCAACATTTGAGCCCTATAATGAGAGTACCAATCTGATTGATTACTTGGACCATTTTCGGACATTATAATATAATTGTTCAATTTTTCGTAATTTTTTCCATGGGGCTTCTAAAATCTCAAGGATCCCGCATTGTGTTTGTGCTTCTCTTTAACTCTTAATGGAAATGTGAGGATTTGGTTCTATCAACTCGTACCAAATTGAGTTCGATCTTTCTAAGATTTGGCGGATTAGTTTCTATCTCTGTTCACCTCTGGTCAAATGAAGGAAAAGCAACCGTAGTACATTATCAAAGTGTGGCAAGGTTCAAATGAATGTTTAAAAAATGTTTTGGCTTAGTTCAATGCGGAAACCAGAAGCATATCTAAGCTTACTAATAAGGTGAGTTGAATTCTTTCATGGCCACTATACAGCCGGGAGCTTTCATTAAGTATATGGACTAATAGGAATGAAAGACATTCCTAGAGGTCGAGACGATCACCCAAGTGTATATCATGACTAACGAGGCCAACAATATGAAACAACCAGAACGCTCAGAGTACACCTACCAATCAATGTCGATTAATGGTAAAAAAGATGAGCTTTCATTAAGTATATGGACTAATAGGAATAAAAGACATTCCTAGAGGTCGAGACGATCACCCAAGTGTATATCATGACTAACGAGGCCAACAATATGAAACAACCAGAACGCTCAGAGTACACCTACCAATCAATGTCGATTAATGGTAAAAAAGATGAGCGATGACAACATATGCTTGTGATTCAAGACAATAGGAGAAAACCAAGTTGGGGGTAAGAAAAGAATACAAGTTGCTTAACCTCACCCTATCGAATGACACCTAGACAAATGTCCTGATGTAGATCTTGAAAGAAAAAATTTTGAAATAGCTAAAAGTATTTAAGAATCCAAATGAAGGGGATGAATCTAAATACTATTTGTACCATCGATCTTAGAAACATAGTACTGAGAATTTCTGGATGTTATAGATGGAGATTGAGGTCCTAATATGAAAATGGTGTCTTAATAAATATCTTAAAAATCTAGGGCCCGCTCCTGGTTGCAATATTGATGGTGACGTGAAGCTATTGGAGTAGCTTGAAATCAAATGATTGCTGGAGTAATAAATATGATGTTAGGGAGGCTGGCTAGAAATAAAGCTCTAGATTGCCCTGAGAAGTCTTCCTCTGGTAAAAACTGGAAGATAAAGGTTGGAAATGATATCATTAGTTTCAATGGCTATGATATGACAATGTAATATCTCCCAATTCATACCCTCTTATTATGTCAACACTCTTTTTGGATTGGGTCCTTGACTACTAGCTAAAATAAATCTTTATTGATCATGGATATTCTCAAAATGTTCTTTATTGAAATGCATTCTTCAAGCTAGGGTTTAAGAAGAATCAAATGTAATCGACTGATAGTTCGTTATATGGATTAGACAATAAACCAGTACAGGTACAAATGATCATCCAATTGGAAGTTACACTGGAAATGTATCTTAGAATAGCTTCATATATGCGAACATTCTTAGTAGTGGATCTATCATTAATCTAAAACGCCATTCTTGGATGACTACACCTAGTGAATTTTGGGTCAGTGACTTTTATCCCACACCTAAAGATAAAGTTTATAACCCCGTACAAAATGAGAGAAGTGTGAGATGATAAGTCATCGGAAGAAGTTGCTATTTGACACAATAGGTTAGTCAACACCTTCGTAGTCAATTGAAGAAATTGATCTGCGAGATGAAATAATACTCCAGTAAGGTCAGTCTTGTGAATCATTCCTACAAATCCCCCCTTAATTCGGCTAAACCATATAAATATGTTAAAATGGAAGTTCTCTATCGGCCCACTTGCAAGGGTAGTTGTTGGAGTTTCTTCACAATAATTTGGACGTATTTGCATGGACATAGTCTAACATGCCCGGAATGAAATTGCTTTGTAGTGAAGCTTGTCACCATGCGAGAGGAAGTTAAAAAATTATTCGACGTCGGGCTCATCAGGGAAGTTTATTATCTAGACTAGATGTCAAATGTCCTCTTGGTCAAGAAAAGAAATGAAAAAATAGAGGATATGTGTCGACTTTACAGATATAAATAAAGTATGTCTAAAGGATAATTTTTCATTACTAAGGACAAACCAGTTGGTGGATTTGACGTCTAGGCTCCAATTGTTGAGTTTTATCGATACCTATTTTTATTATAACTAGATCAAAATGAACCCCAAAAATAAAGAAATGACCTCATTTATGACCAATCAGAAATTAATTGATACAAAGTGATACCTTTTGATTTAAAGAACGTTAGAGCGACTTATCAAAGGTTGGTCAACAAAACATTAGAAATTCATATTGGAAAGAATATGAAGGAATATATGGATAACATGTTCATTAAAAGTGTATAGGCCGACGATTATATTCACGAATTGGTTGAAGCTTTCAAAGTGCTCCGAGTGCATTGAATAAAATTGAATCCAACAAAATGTGTGGTTGGAGTGACATTCAGAAAATTCCTAAGAATTATTATTTTTGTGAGATTCTGACCCCCAAAAATGTGATAATTTGGGAATAATTATGTGGATAAAAATCATGTTAAGGTTTAAGAATGTGAAAAAAGTGAGTTTAGAAGCGAAAAGAGGAAGTTAAGTCATGTAAGGTACTGATTTTTAAGATATGATTAATATGAGTGGTGAGATTTCAAAATTTTAAGATATGGTAATTGGGAGGTAATTAAGTTAAAATAGATGAATTATGGTCAAAAGGAACGGAAGGAATCGATCAAAAAGCCCAAAGATTCGAAATTGGTAAATCGGGAATCGAAATTGTAAACCGAGAAACGTTAATTCGTAAATAAAATTTTAAATTTTAAATTATGATAATCGTGCCCTATTAAGGTTATATAATCAAAATTATGATCCAAGGATGCGAAACAATATGTTAGAAGGGTTAAAATAGGTCCCGGATGGCGAAAATACGAAGTTGGCTTGCTGCAGGCTCGATGCGTGCCTGACACACGCCTGAGTAGAGCTCGAGCGCTAACAAGGTATGAAAAATAGAACCTCCCGCTTGAAGTGCACTCAACGAGCGCTTAAGGTGCGGGGTTGACAGGGCGGTGTGCTTGGGTGCTCGAGCGCCCGCCTGTGTATAAAAGGCCGTGCACAATTTTGTGTGGCATTTTTTGAGGGTTATGGAGAGAGGGTAGCAAGCACGAAAGGGAAAGGGAAAGGGAAGAAAAGAGAAGGAAGATGGGAAAATCCACCGATCCACTCCAATCCGGGTAAAAATAACTATAGATCGACTTTAGGTAAGTGTACTTCGGACGTTATTTACCGTTTTTATAGAGTTTTAATACCTCAAATATTGTATTTATACTCTAAATTTATGTTTCTCCATGTTCTGCATAAATATTACCTGTTTCTGTAAATTAATCAGATAGATTTCATACTTACATATATATACTACAACATATGGCATCGATTTCATGAAACTGCATGGATTTGGTATCCATTTTTCATCAGAAAATATTATTGAAACCCTAGGTACGAAAATGAAGGGTTTTAATGATTTTTATCTATAATTTTTGTTATATAAAAGTTAACCTGCACTGAAATAAAGCTCCTAATTTTTTTTTTGTCTGAAAATTTTATACGGACTTATATGGATAAATTACTGTAAACTCCTGGAGATAAACTAAAGGGTTTTTAAACTATTTTTGTATATTCCGAAGGTAAATTGAAGGATTATAAACTATTACGGTATATTTTGAAACGGATCTGAATGTTTTCAAACTGTTACTGTTTATTCTGAAACTGATTGGAGAGTTATTGTAAAACTCTAACTGATTTCTGAACTAAAAAAGGGTTTTTAGTTATGAAAGTTATGAAAATGAGAAGAAAAATATTTCTGATACTGTTAATTAGGACCCAGGACTGATATACGGTTATGTGAGGTTCTCCTGTATGCCTTAGGACATTATGGTGGTAATTGGGGATAAGTCCGTCCATTAAATTATACGTGATCCGCCCTTCCTCGATGCGTTAATTAATGAGGGCAGTGTACTGATCCTAGAGGATGATAATCCTTCGTTTCTTGAGGATAATAATCCTTTGTCGGCTTTGAGTTGTGTGCCATTGAATACAATCGGTCCCTGTACAGTACTGATATTGGCCTTGGATTGTGTGAAGTAAACATAATCTATCCCTAATTATTCGCCTCCTCGGCTAGTAGGGTACACTAGTTGGGTCCTAAGGATATTAAACTGTAATTTTCTGAAGAAACAAATCAAATTTGGAACTATTTTATAAACCCTGATACATGTTTAAATAGAATCATGCTTTACTCCTATTTTCATGAACTGTTCCTATTTTTCAGACCTGATATTAATGTGTTTTTTTTATCCCAACATGATTTATATTTTTCGAGACCTGTTATATGAAAATCAGGCTTTTCTTATGATTATTGTACATATTTCTGCCCACCTGCATTTATGACCTAAAAACGCTTACGTAATCACTATCTTATCTCATTCATACTTTGTATACAACTGTAACTACCTTACTGTATTATGTTCTACATAAGTGCATTATATTCTACATGTTTTAGTACCTTACTGGATTTTAACTTATTGTTTATTATTTTTTCCCATCCAGATAATGATATAGTAAAGATACTGGACGATCAGGCAGCTAGAGTTTAGCAAGGAAGGTTCTGGAGCCTTGGTAAAGTCTTGAAGATTACCTTGTAGTAATATTTTGGAAGATTCTGATAGTTCTGCATGTGCCATAGAGTCTTATAAAGAAAATTATGTATAAGTAATTGTAGCTTATTCTGTAAATTGTTAAAATCGTATTTATGCTTCTGTAAGTTTCTGTTAAGGTTATAGATACTTCTACTATATGTTTTTCTGATTTCTGTACAGATCATAGACGGCATCTCTCATACGAGTTCTGATGTAATGGGTAGAATAATTAATCTAAAGCCATGGATGACGTTTGAGATCCTGTGAATGCGTGTTATAGTATGTAAATTATAATGTTTGGTTAGTTATGTGCTTGGATAGGCTATTTTATATGGATTTGTATTGTACAGGTTATTAAATATACAGGTTGTATTTTTGGTTTTTGCTTAGTTATAAAGGAGATTTTGTCAAAATTTCTGTAAAATTTAAAGGATTTAAATTGATGGATCCTATTCTATATCTGTCTAACGAAGGGTCTTATAAGGCTTAAGATCCGTTCCGTTACAATTGGTATCAGAAAAAATAAGATGCCTTTAGAATGATTTGAATCGTACGCGGGAGCTTAGAAACTGATCCTGACTGACCAAATTGGTAGGGATAGGTATAGATTGATTAAGTTAGATTAGGAAATCTTATGTGTTCTAGCTTTTATAAGTTAGAATTTGCCTGAGCTAAGATGTAATGATTCAGCTACTCGACATTGATTTTTGACTTAGATTGATCAATTTAAGTTTTAGGATTCAGATTAATTGTCTTAAGTTGAGGCAAGATAAGAACATATAAGATTAGATGAAATGTTTAAGGCTCAACCCTAAGAATTTTAGTATGAATGCAACAATTTAATTCCTCTATCTGATCTAATTAATTGAAGGTAATTTACGCTATAATATTTTTATTATAGGATATCAGTATGACAAATATAAGAAGGAATAATGCTCGAGGTGGTAACGATACCCCAGAAGATCGAGAGGCTAGATATTTGAGTTTTTTTGGAAAGGTTGACAAATGTAGTTGAAGTGATGGAGCAATGCCACGCGGCTCCGACAACTTATGATAGATTTATGAAAGAAAGAGCCTCTGAAGTTTTAGTTGAACTAGACCCGGTGAAGGCAGATGTTTGGTTTAGGAGAATGAAGAAAATATTTACAGTAATTCAATACTCTGATCAGAAAAAGGTTACATTTGCAGCCTACAAATTAGACGAAGAGATTAACAGCTAGTGGGCTATAAAGAAGAGAGCGTTGGAAGTACCTGAAAATGGTGTTACTTGGGATATATTTGAAAAGACTTTTATGAAAAAATACTTTCCTTCGAGCCTCCAAAATCACAAGGAACAAGAATTTATGTGGCTCAAGTAAGGGAATCATACTGTAACCGATTACGATGTAAAATTTATTGAACTATCTCGATATGCACCGTATTTTGTAGAGGACAAAGGAAGGAAAGCTAAAACGTTTCAGTAATAATTGAGAGCTGGAATTAGGAGGCAATTGGTGATTCATAAACTTTAAACTTATGCAGAGGTTTTGGATAGAACACTGATCTTTGAAAGAGAGCTGAAGACTCAAAAGCTCTCAGCTAAGATGGCAGCTAGCCGAGCAAGTTGTAGTATGAATATGAATGTGGGATCTTCAAGGCCCTCTAAAAAGGTAAAGATGGTCGTAACAGGAAAGGAGATTACTGAAACTCAGGCAGAGGCTTGTTTTAGGTGTGGACAACGTAGTCACTTGGTTAAAAATTGCCCACTACCAAGGAAATCGAAAGTAAAGAAGTCTACAATTTCAGCGAAAACTCCTACACTGACAATCTAGGACACTAAGACATTGTCAAAAAGCGGGAAAAGGTATTCTCCTCATGGAAATTTGATTTTCGCTTTATTTGAGATTCATGCATACTTTTAACTTCCCATAAATTATATGTCATGTATACATTATTATTCAATGGTTATGTGTTGTGGAAATACTTATGAAACTTGTGGTATTGGGATTCTGTATAGAAATGTGTTAAGATTGTTGCTAGCTATCGGAGATCGGCAATAATGAATATCTTAGGGGATCTTACATCTTTTGTATAGTTTGACGACCGTATTATAAAAGGAACCCTGTCGAATCTTCAACAAAATATACAGTCCGTCATGGATGACATTTTTGATAGCATGATTTGAAATTGAGAAAATAAAAAGTGATAATTGACTTAAATTCAGATGATTAACCTCGACCCAAGTAGGGGAGGAGTTTATGAGATAGCCAAAAACAAGTTGATGAATATCTGTATATGTAACTTTGAAGAATTTAGAGTAAAACTGTGGGTTGCTTGCTTGGAATTGACCCCTGATGGGTCTGATGTATTGTGGTAGGGTGTAATACCTTTAAGAAAGGAGTCTGCAATTGAAATTACCTACTCATAGTTAAAATTGATTGAAGATGTTTTTATTTGAGGAAATTGTACATATTATTCCATGAATTTGAGGGTTAAGAAAATATGGCCTAAAGAAGGAATAAGGATATGTAATGAGGTATTTTGAGGAAACTTTGATGTTTTCTATACCCTGAAATTGGATTTCTTTTGGAGTAAGTGATAGAGGAACCTATGATCAGCGTTACTTCACTATGAGTTAAAGAAAATGATTGATGTCTCCAATTAAAGAAACTGTAGGCCTTCTCTCCAGGATTAATTTTTGTTGAATAATTTTGCAAGCATATGGTTGCACCATTGAGGAAAGATGATCATGTGATGTTGTGAGTGGGTAAACCTGTTTGAAGATCTCAAGGATGAATCCCGATGTCTCTAGGAATAAAGGACCCTTGTACTGGTAGATGATAATGGCAAAGTGTGTTGGGATAATCAGGTATTAAATGTCTGGACAGTTTGAAGAATTAAAGTTTTCTAGGATAACCGCCGTAATTTGGACAAAATCTGGAGACGATAACGAAGTTCCTTAATCTTTAAAATTTAAGGATTATAAAATTTTAAGGATGAAATTTCTGTAGGTGGGGAAGAGCATGAGATTTTGACCCCGAAAACATGATAATTATGGAATAATTATGTGGATGAAAATCATGTTAAGGATTATGAATGTGAGAAAAGTGAGTTTGGAAGCGAAAAGATGAAGTTAAGTCCTGTAAAGTATCGATTTTCAAGATATAATTAATATGGGTGGTGAGGTTTCAGATTTTTAAAATATGATAATTGAGAGGTAATTAAGTTAAAATAGGTAAATTGTGGTCAAAAGGAACGGGATGAATCGGATCGAAAAGCCCAAAGATTCGAAATTGGTAACTCGGGAACCAAAATTGTAAACCGAGAAACGTTAATTCGTAAATATAATTTCGGACTTTAAATTATGATAATCATACCCTGTTAGGGTTATATAATCAAATTTAGGGTCCAAGGATGCGAAGAATTGGGTTGGAAGGTTCAAAACAGGTCCTAGATAATGAAAACGCGAAGTAGACTTGCTGCAGGCTTGATGTGAGTCAGACCCGCGCCTGAGTAGAGCTTGAGCACCAACGGGGCATGAAAAATAGAACCTCCCACTAGAAGTGCACTTGACGAGCACTCTAGGCGCAGTGTTGACAAGGCAGTGCGCCTGCTGGAACGCCCGATTGCGTATAAAAGGCCGTGCGTAATTTTGTGCGGCATTTTTTGAGGGTTATGGAGAGAGAGAGTAGTAAGCACGAAAGGAAAAGGGAAGAAAAGGGAAGAACGGAGAAGAAAGAGGGGAAAAATCCACCAGGTAAAAAAACTGTTGATCGACTTCAGACAAGTATACTTCGGATATTATTTACCGTTTTTACAGAGTTTTAATACCTCAAATATTGTATTTATGCTCTAAATCTATGTTTCTCCATGTTCTACATAAATACTACGTGTTTCTGTAAATTAATCAGACAAATTTCATACTTACATATATATACTGTAACATAAGGCATCGATTTTATGAAACTGTATGGATTTGGTATCTGTTTATCATTCGAAAATATTATCGAAACCCTAGGTACGAAAATGAAGGGTTTTAATGATTTTTATCTACAATTTCTGTTTTATAAAAGTTAATCTGTATTGAAAAAAAGCTCCTAATGTATTATGTATCTGAAAGTTTTATACGGACTTATACGGATAAATTACTGTAAACTCCTGGAGATGAACTGAAGGATTTTTAAACTATTTCTGTATATGCTGAAGGTAAACTGAAGAATTATAAACTGTTACGGTATATTTTGAAACGAATCTGAAGGGTTTCAAACTGTTATTGTTTAGTCTAAAACTGACTGGAGAGTTATTGTGAAACTCTAACTGATTTCTGAACTAAAAAAGGGTTTTTAGTTAAGAAAATGAGAAGAAAAATATTTCTGATACTGTTAATTAAGATCCAGTACTGATATACAGTCATTTGTGGTTCTCCAACATGCCTTAGGACATTACCGTGGTAATCAAGGATAACTCTGTCTATAGAGTTATATGTGGTCCACATTTCCTCGGGGCGTTAATTAATGAGGGCAGTATACTGATCCTGGAGGATGATAATCCTTCGTTCCTTGAGGATAATAATCCTTTATCGGCTTTGAGTTATGTGCTGTAGAACACAATCGATCCCTATACAGCACTGATACTAGCCCTGAGTTGTGTGGACTAAACACAATTTATCCCTAATTATTTGCCCCCTCGGTTAGTAGGTACACTAGTTGGATCTCTAGGATATTAAATTGTAATTTTCTGAAAAAACAAATCGGATTTGGAACTATTTTATAAACCTTGATACATGTTTAAATTAAATCATGCTTTACTCCTGTTTCTATGAACTGTTCCTATTCTTCAGACCTGATATTAATGTGTTTCTTTATCCCAATATGATTTATGTTTTTCGAGACTTATTATATGGAAATCAGGCTTTTCTTATGATTATCGTACATGTTTCTGCCCGCCTGCATTTATGACCTCAAAATGCTTACGTAACCACTGTCTTATCGCATTCATATCTTGTATGCAACTGTAATTGCCTTATTGTATTATATTCTATATGAGAGTATTATGTTCTACATATTTTAGTATCTTGTTGGATTTTGACTCACTGTTTACTTTTTTTCCATCGAGATAAGGATATAGTGAAGATATTGGATGATCAGGCGGCTAGAGTTTAGTAAGGAAGGTTCTAGAGTCTTGGTGAAGCCTTGAAGATTATCTTGGAGTAATATTTTGGGAGATTCTGATAGTTCTACATGTGCCATAGAGTTTTGTAAAGGAAATTATGTATAAGTAATTGTAACTTATTCTGTGAACTGTTAAAGTCGTATTTATGCTTCCACAAGTTTCTGTTAAGGTTATATATGCTTCTACTATATGTTTTTTTGGTTTCTGTACAAGTCCTAGACAACATCTCTCATACGAGTTCTGATGTAGTAGATAGAATAATTGAGATCCTGTGAATGCGTGTTGTAGGATGTGAATTATGATGTTTGGTTTGTTGTGTGTTTGGATAGGCTATTTTATATGGATTTGTATTGTACAAGTTATTAAATATACATGCTGTATTTCTAGTTTTTGTCTAGTTACAGAGGGGATTCTGTTAAAATTTCTGTAAAATTTAAAGGATTTAAATTGATAGATTCTGTTCTATATCTGTCTGATGGAGGGTCCTATAAGGTTTAAGATCTATTCTGTCACACTTTTTCACAAAAGAATCGAGTCAAACCTGAATAAAATTAAAGTCTTCAAGGGCATGGAACCACCCCGATCACACTTTTTCACTTTCCGCTCTATTTAGGTTCTTGGCAAAATCTATCGAAAAATAGTTATCCTTCTTCAAAGCCTCAGGAAGGGCAATAACTAATAGATTTTGGTGGACAAAAGATCATGAACATGCATTTTGAGTGTTAAAAGAGTATCCGACAAATCCACCTCTTTTAACCTATCTGAAAGAAGGTGAAAGGCTGTACCTTTATTAGGCCATATTGGAAGAAACATTGACCTCTATTTTGGTTAGAAAAGTGATTGGCATACAACAGCTTATATACCATATCAATAAGATTTTATCAAATACAGAGACTCAGTATTCTTTAGTTGAGAAAGTAGCATTGGCCTTGATATACATCACGAGAAAACTCTAACTATACTTTCAAGTACACAAGATCGTGGCTTTGAGTAACCAACAATTGAAAGGAATCTTACAAAGGCCAAAGGTATTCGGGTGTTTCATCAAATGGGCCATCAAATTGAGTGAGTTCTACATAGAGTTTAGATTGTGGTCATCTATAAAGGATCAAGTCCTCACAGATTTTACAGTCAAAACGATGATCTCGATTCTTAAAAACCCAGTTAATCATGAAAACATACTCACTGATGTGGGGACTCCATTGTGGACTCCATATTTTGACAAGTCGTGTTCTCGGTTGAAAAGTGGAGCCAAAGTTGTATTGATAATACTAGATGGATTTGAGATTAAACACTCAATGATATTTAAGTTTTAAGTTACTAAAATCATAGATAAATATGAGGCCTTATTGGCTGGACTTAGGCTAGTAATGGAGTACTCAGCCAAAAATTTAACCTTCTACAGTGATTAGAATCTGGTGGTGAATCAAGTACTGGCAAATTTTGAAGTGTCCAATCTAAATTTGGCAAAATACCTTCTAAGGTAAGGAATGTCTTGTCACTCTTTGACAAAGTGGATATTCACCGCATCCCAAGAGATGATAATAGAAAGCCAATCGGCTAGCAAAGATGGCAGGATTTGAGAGCCTTGAATAATTCAATAGGGAAATGAGGGACATACTCATAAACTTGAGTATAGAGGAATCAAATTACATACTTCCAATATTAAATAAAGTGACCTAGATGATACCATATTAGAGATATCTCGAGGATGGGGCACGACCGGATGATTTAGAGAAGCAAAATAAATAAAGAAGACAGCTAGAGTGCACAAACTTGAAGATGAAAAGCTCTACAAAAGAGGCTACTCTATTCCATGAATGCTTTGCCTAACACCCGTCAAAGTCGATAATGCCCTAAGTGAAGTGCACCTCAACATTTGTGGAGTCGCTATGGAGTTTGTTAAAAAATGCGAGAACAGTCAGATTTATGGTAACATTACTTGCCAACTTCACACAGATCTTTAAGCCTGATAGTCACATTGCCCATTCGTGCAATGGTGGCTAGACATATTGGGTCCATTCCTAATTGTCATTGGGCAAAGGAAGTTCATCATTGTTGCGGTTAATTACTTCTCGAAGTGGGTAGAAGTTTCTCCCCTAGCTAAAATTACTGAGTAGAATGCAATAAAGTTTGTACGCCAAAAGATTATTTGTAAATTTAGAATATTAGAGATCATAGTGACTGAACAATAGTACCCAATTCACGGGGAAGAAATTAACAAAATATTATACCCAACTTGGGTATTAGATTAGTACACACCTTGGTCTCTTACACTAAACAAACGGACAAACCGAGGTAATTAATCAGACGATATTAAACGGGCTGAAGATGAAGTTAGAAGACATTGGTGGCTCTTGGGTAAATAAACTCCCATATGTATTATAGGCTTACCAGATGACCTCAAGGATGCCAACTCAAAAGACATCCTTCAGCCTATGCCATGGAACAAAAGCAGTAATTCCAATGGAACTCAGATTGCCTGATTACCGAGTTGAAAGTTTTGTTTCTAGTCACAGTTCTCAACTTTTAAGAGAAAATTTAAACTTACTACGGGAAATAAGAGACACAACATGCTTATGGTCAACGGCTTATCAACAAAGAATTGCTCGATACTATAATAAAAGAGTGAATGTGCAAAAATTTGGGATGGGTGACTTAGTTGTGAGGAACATTTAGGCTACGACATGATCACTAATAGGAATAAGTTATTTCTTAATTGGGAAGGACCATTCCTTGTATCGGTCACCCTTCGTAATGGTGCATATAAACTACATACCTAAAATGATAAATTAGTCCCACATACATGGAATGCCCTTCATTTCAAAAAATATTATCAATGACTTTGTGAACTAAATTATAAGATGCACACTCTATCATCCACTCGAAAGTGCTTGTATGTTATGCTTTACATCATTGATAAAATTTAACTTTTGTATTTATTTTTCATATTTGTTGTTTATTTGTATACTTGCATATGTGAAACATGACCATGGATGGTCCTAAGTTGTGTAATTAGTTTTTCATAACCTACCTATTAACACGACCTATTTGATAAAGTGATCATGGTGTAGGTTAATAAAACCTTATGACCCCAAACGTGATCGCACACCAACAAATCAAAAGACTCGGGGGCTCGATGAACAGGTATTCGATTCCCTTTTTGAGAGGTCATAACATAGGTTGAATAATGCTCAGCAAAGCAAGACTAATTATAGTCGTTTGTCCAATGAAACCTTAGGGGGTTATCATGCATAAGCGCTGTGATACCCATTTGCAGCATGAGTGCCATCAGTAAAAAATACTCTAAGGATTAGGGCCCAATTAAACCTAGTGACAACGGCAAAATTACCTTGCTAGCAAACGAATACTTCATTGAATGAAAGCAGTATTTAATAAAAGAATCATTAGTGATAATAATTATAAGATTTAGCTGATAGGCAAGATACTCAAGTATTTATAAAAATATAAATACATGCATACATACAAATGGGTACACCAGTTAATGAAAAAGATCCCCAAGAGCTAACACCATGTAAAGCATGAACGACTCATTCTTCCTAAAGCCAAAGATCCTGAGTAGACCCAAATGATAGATTTTCATCCAATTCTAATAAAATCCTTGGCATCAGAACTCTAGAAGGCTCTAGAGTTTCTCAAATTATAATAGCCTATTGGGAAATTAGAAGCCATCAAGGAGACAATTTGCCTATAGGGAGCCATACCATCTTGAAATCAGGAATCCAGAATGGATCCATCTCTTCAAGGTGAAAACTTCTCATTAATTCCTCCTTAAGTCTAGTACATTCACTCCAAAGGTTCTCAATTAAGCTCGCTACTAAAGCCAATGATGCTGAACTTATTGAAGCTTGTCCTTTGGGGATTTTCATTTGCAAGATCATGGGATCTCATCATCCACTCGGACAAGACATTCTCTAATTGTACAACTCGGTCACATAGAAACTTGGCCTCAGCTTCAACAATATCAGCTTGGAATGTCAGGTCCCTATGCTTAGTAGAATCAATATATGTTGGGAAAGGTGAGCAATTTCAACGTCTTGTTTATACGCCTTTCCCTGATCTGACGAATCAAATCATGAGACTATAAGATGGTTACAATCTCAGTTAGAAGCGATAATGATGGAAAAATAACTTGGAAGAGTTTAACATATACTATCTCTTAAGTTAGGAGATCCTAACGAGAAGCAGGGCCTGGCAATGATTTTTTAAACATCGGGCTTAAAATTGGTGAAGTTCTCCAATATAAGAGAGGCAATGATTGGCAGTATAAGGGAGTCACAAAACCAGGTGCATCAGAAAAAACCCCCAAATCTACCGGAACCACTAATGTTGAAAAAGAGGATCCAGGCATTTCTACTACATTAGTATTTACAAAATCATTAACTAGAGTACTTGAAGATATCAAAGCCAACTTACTTAATGATGGAGAACACTGTGAAATTGGAACCCCATACTCCGCAATGAAGGAAGGGAGCATCTAGTGGCTCTTCAGCATGCAAAGCCTAGGGTTTAGAATCGTGTATCCCCAATGGAGCTGCAATGGAAACTCCCCCCTCGATGCTAAATGTCGACAATATCACAAAATTTGAAGTGCCAAAGGGAACAAACACCGGAATTGACCTCTAATATGATTCCCAAGCATTCTTCTCAATCATCTCTTCAGGCCTCATCAATAGCCTTATTCAACTCATTGTTTGAAGCCAAGTTGGAGGAACAAACCGCCATAGTGTTAGCTTATCCAACGATTGCTCATGGTATTGACTCGACAAAAAGTTTCCCAATTATTCTTTTCAGCCTATGAGAAGGCATATCAACAATGTCCTTATCACTCACGATCACCTGCCATCAAACGCCGTCTAGCACTTTTAGGATCAAAATATTTTCAATCGTACACAGTTTGGCAGTATTATTTTATATAAATTTGGTCGGGGGTTTAGACGTACGACTCTTCTTGTTCAAAACTAGAATAGGTAGGGTTGACATCGATTCAATTGCTAAAAATAGTCCAATGAATGGAAACCTCCACAAAAAAGAATCGATCATTCTAACCTTACATTGAGTTTGGGTTCCCACACTAATTTTGAACCCATTTCGGGGAGTTAGTAAAATCCAATCACTTTCTTTATTAAACCTAAACACAACCTTGACTATTTGAGTATCTAACCTAAGTTTCTAATGGTAGAAAAAGACACATAAAGATACAATATATCTAATGGCGTTGGAAAGAAGATAAGCAATGGGGATGTTTAATGCCTCCATTATCTAAACAAACTTCCAAGCCAATGGAATTCTAAGACCATCCATCAAATGAATCTCATAAATAGTGAAGCATGCCTTGGAGAGCTAGTCCACTAAGATGACAAGGAAACTTAGAAAGGAATGGTAATAGGAATACGACACCTTTTATTATCTCCTACACTTGGTTGACTGTAAGACAAGAGACGATGTTTGCTACTCTTTTAGAGGTGCTTTGTGGAGCCATTGCATTCCAAGATAGGTGTATCATGAAGTTTGGTTGGCAAGAAATACGTAGGAGTTCCAAGGGTGAAACAAAATAGAAGACTCAGAGGTTAAAGTGTTAAGTTTAACCGAAATAATGCATCATTATGAACAAGTTTAGGCCAAAACATTACAATTTGATAGCAAAAGTCACCTGACATATTGTTGAAGTGTCGCGGAATGACTTTTCCACTAATATAGTAATGATGAAGTTGATGCCACAATTTTTGAATTATCAAAGTGACGGTTAATGGTTCAATTTCTCCCATTCAAAAAAGACCGATTTAGTTACTTTTGAGTTATTTGGCTAAAGGTCAAGGTTTGTTTAAATTTAATATGGCCAGGTAATTAAATTCAACCACTAAGCATGGGGGGTCAATGTTAGATATAATCCGAATAAAGATATTCTGACCCAACATAAGCTAAAGGGAATAATTCAGACACCAAATTGATTCAAGAACGTCCCCACCATAACTTCAACTAATCGGTTGGGTGAGCGGATGACTAAAGGCATGGAGAGCTAAGGCAATTAATGGCCCAATAAAATAATAAATAAAATATTTAATCCTAACAAATAGTTACATATAATAAAGGGATGATTAGCTATATTAAATTAGACAATAATAACATAATAAATGATAAATATTTACAACTGTATAGTTAGTAAACCAATATAAGTAATGATTAAATAACTGTTGTAATGATTGGCAGTAAATACAACATAATACCTTCGACAATAGGTACCAATTTCGGAGCTAGTAATGGGGCATCACATATTTTGGCAAACAGCCAATTGTTACGAGTGTAAATAAACCTATGGAGTATAGTCCGCCTAACTTACCCAATTTCACTCTCATCCCCTTTCTTGTTTGTTTCTTTCTACATTTTTTTTTTATTTTTTTCAAAAAGATTATTAATTTGTGTGTTGAAAAATATATCGGAGGGTGAGTTTCGTATACAACTTACCTATTATTAAGTTATTGTGGTACAGAAGATTAGGATTTATAGATACAAAAACTAGATCCGCTTCCTTTCGGATTAATCAAAATTTTTGCTCGACTCTATGATTCGTATGATAATCTAAATATCAAGTACATATCAATTGTTAAACTTTCTGACATTTTCATCTCTTATATTATTATGTCTAGTGAGTCCATCTAAGTTTTGAGGAGCTTTTCAGCTAAGTTATGAAAAAAGGCTTTCACACTACATGTAATTTTTTCACAATCTAGCAAGAGTAAAATACTCATATCCCTAATTTGAATTCATGATGTCATGATTATTATGTATTGATTTAATTGTGAGAATAATTGCATATTTGAAAATTAAAATTAAGTACTAGAAGCATGAGGCCCAACATCCGATGTGCACTCTTGCGGCGATTGTATGTGGAGTAGTGCTTCTAACAGAATGGGTAACGCTTGTGTATGGGAGAAGTGTAGTCATGCATATGTTGGAAATACAGGTTGAGCTCATGCGTATATATATTTTATTCAGTAGTAAGGGTGCATGCTTGTGTGTGGTTTTGGCACGCTTGCACGTGCATGTGTTTAGTCTTTATACCTAATGAGGGCAAGATTGGTGCATATGTGCAAGTCTCAGTATAAAAGGATCTTTGCCTAAATTATGGGCATTTTTGCGTAGAGAATAAAGAGAGAGAGAAAAAGAAGAAAGAAAAGAGGAGGAAAAATGTGAGGGAAAGTTGTTTTGAGATTATTTTGTGT
>JAODPA010118317.1:0-18479 GCA_025585075.1 Nepenthes mirabilis | reverse complement strand
TCTTATGTGAAAAAGAATAAACCTCTCCAATTATTTTTAATACCTAGTGTATGTATAGTCCTCATAGTACATGGTCTAGCTTTTACCATTTGAAATGCTCAAGCTATATGCATGAAGGGAAATTAAGGAAAGGAACAATTCAAATGGAAGAAATTTCATATAAGTTTCTCTGAATACATATTCAGATGGTATGGCTGGATACAATTTAATATTCTATAGTATTACCATCAGTGTTAGTTCTTGCAACTTCTTTTTTTTTACAAGCAAAAACAAAAGATAATTACGATATATTTTTCAGATGTATAGACAAAATAATGTAAAATGACTTCTAGATTTTCCTTTTGGGTGGGTAAGGATTCCCCTCTAGCCTTAGAAAATATACAATTCTAATGGTTAAATTAGTCTCTAACTAATTTAGTGAAAGATCTTTTCTTAAAGCACAAAAGGATCAAAGAATAGTCCACACTCAACTTCACCAACCATTTGGGATCTCATTACCTTGCAACACATGTGCAAGTTGATCTTGGATTGAAAGATTGTAAAGAGAAGCTAAAACAGCAATATGATTAAATATAGTGCATGACAGTTTAACACCTACAGACTGATTTGGAAGAGGGGCCTAAACCATTTACAGGGCACAGTGTCAAAATCAACAATCCAACAATGACATTCACTGAGCCTTATCTGCAGCTGAAATGATGCTCCGATATTGACCAACATTCCTTTCCCTGTATATGAATTCAAATAACATTGTACATGCCTTAATGAGCTCAATCACTAAAAGCACGCAATCAATGTATGATATTAGAATCAATACTGCAAATTCTTTCAAGACCGATTCTCTTTGTTTCTAACTTCTTCCCAGACTATCCAAATTCTCTTTCCATGAGCTATTTGTTGATGAATTGCTTATTTCATATAAATATCATCGCAGCTTGACAATCATACGGTGAACTCCTATGTAGTGGATCAGGAACCAAAAGCAAAACCTGCAGGGATAGTTGCATTCAATTTGATGTAGGAGCAAATTCGGCAACTTTAGATGCAACTCCATTCTTTCAGCAAAGAAGTGAGGCTCAGGAACAGCCAATATTCAGAAGTTCTCTCAAATTTTAGAGCTGAAGGACACTAACGACCACAAAAAGCATTAACCCACCCCTCTCCTGAAAAAGAAATTGAGATCCACACACTCTTTCGCCTAGAAACAGCCTTCATAATCTAACTCATAAGTTGAATTTTCCTTACTTTATGGAAGTAATTCCAGGGGATGGATTAAGACATGTCAAGGTAATTTCAAATTCATCAAAATGCTGAGTTAGATGTTTTTAGATTATAAGGAACATCTAGTTATAAGGGACATACAAACGAGTGCTGAAGAACTGAGTACAAAAGAATTCTTTGAAGTCTTTTGTGACACGTTTGGAGAGAAAATATTTTCTGATTCGATAGAGGAGTTTTACAAACTCCATGAAATTGGGTAGTAAAAATCTGGAGAAGTTTAATAGCTCATGAGCTAGATGATGCATATCAACCCAACCTTGACAAAAACCTACTTCTTTTCTAAGCTTAACTAGTGGTCTAAAGGCCTAATTTCCGCAATGGCTGAAAAATCCTCATTGAGGCTAATACTAAAATATGCAAAAACCCTACAATTCCAATTCTATCCCAAACAGAAGGGGAACCATATCTTCCATTAGAAAAGCAAAGATGCTATCCACCTGCCTCCAAAACCAAATAACTATCAAATAGTTTCCTCAATTCTCAATAAGTGGTGCAGCAATTTGTCAAAATTTGCAAGTAAATAAATAAAAGAACGAAGAAAGAAAGAAGAAAAGAAACATCAATACCCACACAATGAGGAGGCGGGCTAGGAGGGGCCAATGCTATTTGTATTGTCAACTGTATACCCCTTTCAAGTTCATCATCCTCAATGTGACTGTTAGCATGCCTGTCACCATACTTTCCCTTTCTCTTACCAAAGAAGCAATCTCCTTAAGACACCATCACACCTAGCTTGTGATAGAGACCTTTTTGGGACCGAGTCCTAATTTGCCTTTCTTCTTTGTTGAAGTAGCTTCCGCCTTAGGAAGTGATACTAAGCAGTAGAGCTCTTCCACCACTTCCTCCACAAACATCATTTCCTCAAATACTATATCTAAAGTCAAGGCCCAACTCAAAAAACTCTCCATTAATCCTCCTTTTATGCCTCACCTGAAAGACATCTACACCTCTATTAGGGGATTATAATAGGATTGTTGTCTAGTATATTTTTGAGAATAAACAAGAGTGAACAGGACAACAAGGAATAAGGGAATTGATATTCCTATTCCATTTTGGTTATTACCAGGCCTCTTTACTTGCATCTTCCTATTTAAAAGTTACAACTTACTTCAACCTTTTCTTTCATGTATTTTGAACCGCCCAACTTAAAAAGGAAAACAAGCCTAGGAGATGACTTGTAACCGATTACTTCCATGCCCATAGAGTTTTGGCTAGCAAAACAGGAATTGAACTTTCTAGTGTAATTCCTTGATATGGATCAAGCAAAGAGATGAACGCCCCACGCGAGCCTTATTTTAACAGTAAAATCAAGCTTTGGAGCTTATAATACTTTGCATTTTGACCTTTTTTAGTGCCAAGCAAGTGCCAGACTTCATACAGTGTTGTCACTTTGTAACGTCCTGCATTTCTAATAAATAGTTTACTATCCCCGCGTATGTGCCGCTTTCCTAATCAAAAGATAGGAGAGTACCCATTCTCTCAAAATTACAGGGTCATTTTACTAAGTTCCTTCAACATGGTTGTCTCAAGTGCCCTAGTTTACCCTACTTGTTCACTTGTGTCAATTTCCAGGTAGAAGGGGATGAATCATACTTTGATGGTTTCAAGTTAATCATCGCTGCAATTTTTTATTTGTTATGGTGCACACCGCATAAGGAACAAAGTTTTGTTAAGTGGTGAGACGGTTTTGGACCCGACTCAAGTCATTGAGCAAAATTTTCAATGTGATCAAACAAGCAATGCACTGCTAAATGGCCTGGGACGGGACCTGGTTGTTTCATGCTGAGATGCTGGTAACTCCCGCTGTCTCTTATTCATGTTCATTGTAGCACTTCCGACACTTTTAGACTTTGTTCTAATTCGTGATGATATAAGTTGGGCTATTACTTTAGGTTTTTAGCATCTATAATCAATGATACTTACGAGTGGTTGGACAAATGTGACGACGTTTGGGCAAAAGAGTAACACGGGTACATCTTTTTTCTTATTTATTTTCTACCTTGCACAATTTACTTTATTTTATTTTTTTGTTTGGAAATGTAAATGGTGGCCTAAAAATTTTCTAAAAGAAATCTCCAATCTAAAGAGAGGTGGTTTAACAAAATAAAAACAGAAAAATAATGGACCATCTCATTATGTGACAACACTCAATGGGACTCATGTGTACCAAAATTTTAGCATAGCAAATAGAAGAAAAAACTCATAGAATGATAAAAGTACACATTTTTTTATAATTATAAAATGTACAATACATGAGGAAGAAGAATATCCTCTAATAATATGAGTTTCTCCTATTGTAATATTATGCGGTGACCCTATCTTCTATAAAAGAAAACGAAAACTCATCCTTCACAATTTACTCTTTGCCTTTCTTGGGTGCCTGGGGTTTATGGTGAGTAATGTTGGGGTCACTCCCTTGTGGGAATTTGGATGCGAACTTTTACGTAGATGAGCAATGTTGTCCTCGGACTTATGAGCAAGTCATCCGATAATTTTGCAAACGGACGCAGACATTATGTAATGTCCAAGAACCTTCTTCTCTTGGAGATTGTGGTCCACGGGCAATAATAGGAGGCATACTTGAAGGCCCGAGGATTTGGATGCAGGAAGCATACGTGAAGGTTATCTCAGAAGATTCTCTGAGCACACAAATATCTGTGGGGATATGTGCAGTCATTGCAAAGTGGTGGGCCGTTTTGTAGGGCCCGACAATCTGCAAAGATGTTGCATATTTGTAGGCTCTCAGACGGCCACCAGTACATATGTTCTCCACGTTGGCATGACTATTGCTTTCAACAACCCGTATATATATATTACACTCTGAGTATGTGTGAGGTAGGAACACAGAGGAGGGGCCACACAATTTGTGAGAGTGTGAGAATTTTTAGTAGAGAAAAAAAGTGAAGTGTAATAGAGAGTAGTGAGAAAACTGTGTGTGTTTTTGTGCTTTGTTCTTCATTTTCTTCTCGAAGGGGCTTGTGTAGTCGAGTGGGTTTCTGTAACCAACTCTCACACATAGTGGATGTTTGTTGTGGACTAAAATTCGATTTTTCTTATTTCAGAAGAAGTTTTTATCGTAAAATTTGGCGGTGTTTTTCTCTATTTTATTCCTCCTTGTTACTATTTTATGTTCGTTGTGTGTGTGATTTGGTGCCTGTCCGACTGGTCATCTCTTTCTTGTTCCAACAAATGTTATCAGAGAATTGGTTTCTTTGTCCAGTGACTTTGTTGAACTCTGTTATGGAAATTGAGAGCAAGATGGTTTGCCTGAATGGCACCAACTACGATACTTAGCAAAGCAAGATATCTGATTTGCTGTTTGTCAAATCTATGCACAATCCGGTGTTCGCCACTCAAAAATCGGAGGCAAAATCGAACAAGGAATGGGCACTGGAGCACAAGCAGGTATGCAGCTACATACGGCAGTTTATAAACGATAATATGTATAACCACATTAGGGGCGAAACGAATGCCAAGTCACTATGGAAAAAGTTGGAGAAGTTGTGCGCCTCCAAGACCGGCAACAACAAGATCTACCATCTAATGAAGTTGATGCAAATTAGGTATAAGGATGGCTCGTCTATTGCCGATCACCTAAACGAGTTTCAAAGCTATGTGGACCGGCTGAGTGGTTTCGGTATCAAGTTCGAGGATGAGGTGCTAGGTTTGTGGCTTCTAACAACCCTATTGGACTTATAGGAGGTAATGAGAATCACTATTGTCAACACAACTCCTGAAGGCATCATGACCCTGGAGATTGCCAAAGGATCTATACTGAATAAAGAAATGAGACGGCGGTCTCAAGAGACTTCGACCTCTTAGCCCTCCGAGGTACTCGTGATAGAGTCACGGGGAAGGAGTAGAGGCTGCGGACAGAAACTTGGAGAAAAGGGCCGGAGTAAGTCTCGATCAAAGTATCAAAATATGAAATGTTATCACTGTGAAAAAAAATGCCACATTAAAAGGTTTTGTTATAAGTGAAAACGTGAAAACGCTGGAAAGGAGAAAGTTGAAAAGGGATATGGTGAGAAAATGTCTTCGGTCTCTATTGTTACTAGAGCTGATCTTCTTTTGACTTGTGAAGCAGATGACATCATAAACTTAGCTGAGCAGGAGACCGATTAGGTGGTGGATTTTGGTGCATCATCTACGTCACCTCTAGAAGGGAGCTCTTAACATCTTACAATCCAAGTGTTTTTGAAGTGTTGAAAATGAAAAATATGGGGACATCCAAAGTCTTCTATGATGGGGATATAAACTGACCAAAAGGTCTCTTGTAGTTGCCCGAGAAAAGAAGGTGTTTGGCCTTTATGTGTTACAAGTAACTGCTAAGGCCTGAGAAGTCAATGCCATAAGCAGTGTGGAGTCATCGGACTTATAGTATAGGAGATTGGGCCACATGTATGAGAGAGGAATTAGTCATCTGGTAAGGAAGGGTCTTATTCCAAAATTGATGAGGATAGACTAAAGACTTGCTCTTACTGTATGGCGGGAAAGTAGAGGAGAGTCTCTTTTCAAGGAGACATATCCTTCAAAATGTCCGAAGTATTTGAGCTTGTTCACACCAATATCTGCGAACCATTTAAGAAAAAATCCTTTGGAGGAGAACAATACTTTGTCTCCTGTATTGATGACTACTCGAGGATGTTGTGGGTATTCCCACTTAAGTCCAAGGATCAGGCCTCCGGAGTCTTTGAGCAATTCCATACTCTTGTTGAACGTGAGACAAGGAAGAAGTTAAAGGTCATTCGGAGCAACAATGGTGGAGAATATATTTGGACTTTTAATGCCTATTGTAGATCACATGGCATTAGACATCAAAGGATACCTCCAAAGACGCCACAGTTAAATGGCGTAACGAAACGGATAAACTGCACATTGATGAAAAGGGTCAGGTGCCTGCTGTCCGAGACAAAGCTTACAGGATCTTTTGGGGCAGAGACCTTAAAGACGGTAATCTATGTCATTAATAGGTCGCCCAGTAAGTCACTAAATGATGAGGTAGAAGAAAATGTTTTGACTGGAAGGGAGCCAGCCTATAATCATCTTTGAACTTTTGACTGTAAGGTTTTTGTTTATATCCCGAAAGATGAGAGGGGTAAGCTTGAACCAAAGATGAAATAATACGTCTTTCTGGGCTATGGCGAAGATGAACTTGGGTAGAGGTTTTATGACCCAATAGATAAAAAGCTTATCCGATCACGAGATGTGATCTTTGCTGAAAGGAAGACTATTGAAGATATTGGGAAAGAAATGAAGGCTTTATCTGACACTGGCCAGACGGACAAGGTAAATGTTGAAGCTGTCCGTCCAATATCTCATGAGTTCATGGCCAATGGCTCAAGAGTGGCCGAGAATAATAATGAGGCCATCACTATGTCTCATGACAATCAGGATAATGTTACTCCTCAACCGGCCGATGAGCTACCCATACGACCCTTCTTGAGAGAGATGTCCATCCATCCGCTTGTCATTTAGTGAGTACGTCCTACTCATTGATGCAGGTAATCCTGAACGATTTTGATGAAACTATGAATGGGACACATAAAAAGAAATGACTGGAAGCAATAAAGGATGAGATGGCTTCATTACATGAGAACCATACTTTTGAGTTAGCTGAGCTGCCCAAGAAGAAGAGAGCCCTTAAGAACAAGCGGGTCTTTCGGTTGAAGACATTCGAGGACACCAAGAAGTCGAGGTAAAAGGCACGGCTTATTGTGAAAGGTTTCAATCAGCGCAAAGGCATGGATTTTGATAAGATCTTTGTGCCAGTGGTAAAAATGTCCTTAGTCCGTGTTGTGCTTGGTTTAGTAGCTATTCTAGACTTGGAGATAGAGCAACTGGACGTTCGGACAATATTTCTTCACGATAAGAAGAAAACTACATGGAACAACTGAAAGTGTTTGAAGTCAAAGGGAAGGAAAGTTTGGTGTGTCATTTAAAGAAGAGCCTGTACGGACTAAAACAGGCTCTAAGACAGTGGTACAAAAAATTTGAGTCTGTCATGGTCGGTCAAGGATACCAAAAGACTACTTCTGACCACTGCATCTTTGTGTAGAGATGTTTCAAGGACGACTTTATCGTCCTTCTCTTCTATGTAGATGATATGCTGATTGTCGGATAAAACAGTACTCGAATCAAGGAACTGAAGAAGTAACTAGAACAATCATTTGTCATGAAAGACCTCAGTCTGGTGAAGAAGATTCTAGGGATCAGAATATTTTACGATCGGAGGAACAAGAAATTCTGATTGTCCTAGGAGTGCTATGTTGAAAAGGTGCTACGGCGCTTTAGCATGGACAGATCCAAGCCAATAAGCACCCCACTGGCTAACCACTTCAGGTTAAGTAGGAAGCAATGTCCATTCTCGAACACAGAAAAGGCCCATATGAGAGGTATACCATATTCGTCAACCATTGGTAGCTTGATGTACGCGGTCATCTGTACCAGGCCGGACATTTCTCATGCGGTCGGTACTGTCAATAGATTTCTCTCAAATCCAGGGATGAAGCATTGGTGTGACGGAACGGGTCCTATCTTTTAAGATCCTCCGTTAATTTTCACACTTGATCAAATAAAAACCCATGGATTATTATTTTAAGATAATAAATTCTGTATAAATTTTGATAAAATTTTTCCTACAATTGGGCAAAAATCAAAAATATAACCTGTTAATTTGAACCTGTACAAACATGTAAATATCCACACTTCTCAAATTACTCCACAACATATTTACAACACAGGATCCACAATGCCATAACATCCATGACTCCAATATAGCACTCCTAACTACCGTATTAGGTTTAAAAGAGATGCCATTTAGGCATAAACAAAATCCAAAACATCCAATATTAATGCGAAAGTAGAACTAAATCCATAAGTCACCTGCGGAAGCATACCGATAATCATAATAATAATATGCTATGATTTTTATTATATATCAATACATTAATTATAACAAAACTATATATCTCCCCAGAAGCAACAATTCTCCTTAAGCAACTTCTCTTCTTGCTCTAACTAATTGGGCATCGGCTCATGGCTTACATCTGGAAGGAAGAAGAAGTAAGAGTAAACTAGCAGCTCAACAAGTACAATCATAAATAAAGGTAGAAATAACATAAGTAAGTTTAAGCAGAAGAAAAATGCATGAGCATGAACTTGATCGGATATACTTGGAGCACAATTTACTTTTTTATTTTGTTCTTATTTTCTTTAGGACATAACTTAAATATGATTATTCATCTTTGCGGACCCGAGCTAGTAGACCCTTCCAGCCAAAGGGAGCAAATAATCGAGAATAAATTGTATTCAATCCACATAATCAAAGGCCATAAGTTCCTCCTTGTACAATGCCCCAAGGATAGCTATCATATCATGTCATGTTCAGGATCTCGGTATTTAATGAGTCGAAAGATCTGATTCAACAGCTCCCTTTTGGGGAAGCAACACGCAACGGTAATGATGGCGTATGCTTTCGAGGCGATTTTGTGTTCATAAGGGCCAGTAAATCGCCTGTTCATTTCACTTTGAGTAACGCCTTCCTTTGTTTCTTCGTCTTCCTTAACCCGTAGGAGAGAAAGAAAAGCCTAGTTGAGTTTCTGATCATGGGCTTCGTCACCGATATCGCCTCCGTCTTGAGAGAGAATGACGTGAAGGTATTGTACGTAAAGTACAATATCCCAAAGGAGATTGCCTTCTGTGTTCTTGGGAAGGACAAAAGGGCTTTCCTGCCACCTATAGGTTTTGTGACCGTATACAAAGCCTATTTGAAGAGTGGCCTCCGTCTTTTAATTTTTGACGAGTTATGTCGATTTTTTGGGCACTTCACGTCCCCATTGCTCAGTTCCATGCCAACGGCATCTAATATCTGTGTTCTCTCTACATATTCCTCCGTCAACACTCGAGGCTGCTAACGATATCGATGGTTAGAGGGCTCTTTAAGCTTAACCAGGGAGTGGAATGGATTTCTTTATCCCCACGCAGCGGTTTTAAGATAAGTACCGTCATATACGACTCCCTAAAGAACTGGAAGAACCGGTTCTTTTTTATTAGCATGGGTGAGTCCTGGCCCTTGCCCAGGGAGTGGGGCCAAGTGCCTGATGTGTATACGGGGGCGCTTTCGGAGGCTAATATGGCGTCCCTATCTTGGCTAGTCAAACGCATCGTGGATAACCTTGGAGATTTTCGAAGAGACCACTTGGTCTCCCGTGTTAAGGCCAAGAAAGTCAAGTGAGGGCCGCCCTCTCTTGTCTAGAAATTCAAAATCCCACCGTCGGAGGTCCTACAGGAAAAGAAGAGGAAAAAGGGCTTTATCATAGGCCATCGCTCGTCTGATGCTAGTCCCCCTAGTCCAAGGAAAAAGAGGGCGGCCTCGGTGGTGCCTTCTTCATCGTCCTCTGGGCCAGACTAATTGGGCATTTTGTGGGTGTAGGCGCCACTTTCGGGATTGAAGCAGAGCTGGCTTTAGAGGCCTATGAAGCCAGGTTAAATGCCAGGGCAAGTGGCGGAGTTGTTCTCGCACAGCTTGCGCAGGCGGGGTTGACTCCGGATCCATCTATCGGAGCGCTTGGGCAGCAGGAGCTGTCCGTTGGATCACCTGCTGTGGAACTATCAACTAAGCAATAGGAGTTGATTTTGGAGCCTCCCACTATTCCTGAGGAATCAGCCAGGATGAATGATACTTTAGAGGAACCGTTGGAGGAGTTCTTGGTGGAGGTCGCTGCCAACCCTACCCACAAGGGCCCCATTCCTTGCTCACCACCTTTGGCGTCGGGTCTGCGTGCCAGGCAAGACAGGCCAACACGAAGAATTTGGGCAATATAAATTCTGTTGCCCGCCTTGTCTTTAGGTTTGCCTTTTTTAACTTTTTTTTTGTGTGTAGGCTGATAAGGTCATGGGTGCAGTTGCTAAGGTGTTTAGGCAGAGAGACCGGGTGATCTCCGATAGGGACATGGAGATTGTCTGACTTGATTCTAAGCTGGAGGCTCTGGGGGTGAAGCACCAAGAGGACGCGGCTGCCCTGGAATCTGTCTTGGAGGGTATGGAGGCGGAGAATGAGAGCTTGAAAGTAGAGAACACTCGTCTAAAAGAGGAAAACGAGCGGGTTAAGGGGCCCCTCGATCAGCTCGCAGGGCAAATGGCTGCCCTAGAGAACGATCTAAGCCTCCACATTCGTCCTCACGAGGTCGCAGACATGATGCTGTCATCGTTGTGGGAAGTGATCAACATTAGTTAGCATATTGTGCGGTTAGTTGATCCTGACTTCCCTGCGGATCTCATCAACTTGTCAAACCGGTCAGCGCAGTGCCGCGACAGCCTCATGAGGGAGCCACAGGACAGACAGGGGCCACCACCGCCCCCGTAATTTTTGGTGATTGCAGTTTTTTCTTTTTGATACAATTATGTAAATGTATTTTACCGTAAGCAATAATACAAGCAACTTTGTGCATGTCGTATGTTTTTTGCTTTTATTTTATTCCTTTGCCGTTCTATGCAGTCAACTAGGTTGGCTTCCTGTGAGTTGGTCGCCCGCCTTGTTTTGAGCGTTCATGGCGTTTCTAAAGGAGTGGAGTCCTTAGGTGCATTTTCTATGCCGTCACTCGTATTAAGCTAGCCTAATATTTGCCTGTGATTAAAGTTTGGTGGCGCTACCCAAGTGTAGACTTGGGCGGCCCGTTTTGGTGGAGCGTTTTGCTCCGGTCGACCATCGTTGACTGATCACGCTATCTTCTTGTGAAGGAGGTTGTCGCGTGTACTATGTTAGACCCCTAAGATTTTTCAACCGTTAATTGGCCACTTGAATGACTACTTATGGGCCGCCTGGATGACTAGGGTTTAATAACGAGAGGGTGAAGACCCTCCCGACTTAGAGGCAGTCTAGGTCATTTGAACCTGCAACAAGAATCACATACATATATGCACACCAAAGAAACACAACATGCTAAAGGGAATACTTGATTTACTAATTGAATCGTGCACACAAATGATCACATACAATTATACAGAATACCTACTTGGGTCCTTATTGGAAGTAGCGCTTAAGGTGGATCGGGTTCCACGTTCGTGGGACCAACTTTTTATTCTGGTTTCGGAGCTTATATGCCCCATTTTGTAGGACGACGGAGACTAGAAAAGGCCCTTCCCAATTCGGGGAGAGCTTGTTCCGATCGGCCACATTTCCAGTAGCCTCGATGCTTCGCAAGACTAAGTTTCTAACATCGAACTGCTGCACTTTTACCTTCTTGTTGTAGTAGCGGGCGATTCGATGTTGGTAGGCCGCTGCCCGCATTCTAGCAGCATCGCGGGCTTCTTCTAACAAGTTTAGGTGTTCTCGGATCTTCTAGGAGTCACCCTGCTGGTCAAAAGATTCCACCTTAAGACTTAAAAGCCCGATTTTGATCGGAATCACCACTTTAGTCCCGTAGTAGAGGTTGAAGGGTGTCTCACACGTTGGTTTCTTTGGAATTGTCCGGTAAGACCAGGGGACTGAGGTGAGCTCATCTACCTAGAAGCCTCCAACATCCTCTAGCTTGGTCTTAAGCCCGTGGAATAGCATTCGATTTGTGACCTCTACCTGTCCATTCGCTTGGAGGTATGCCACCGAAGCATGAACCAGCCTAATCCCAAGGATGGTGTAATACTTGGTGAAGTGCTTCATCGAGAATGGAGTCCCGTTGTCAGTCACAATGACTTCTGGAATGCCAAATCTGCTGATGATATTCTGGTGAACGAACTCAAGAGCATTGTGTTCTGTGACCTTGGCCAACAGGACGGCCTTGACCCACTTTGTAAAGTAGTCGATACTTGCTATGATTAACTTCCTTTGCCCGGTTGCGATGGAAAATGGGTCAAGAATGTCTAGCCCCCATTGCTCGAAGGGCCACGATGCCTGAAGGGATTTCAGCTCGACAGATGGCTGGTGGTGAAGGTTGCCGTGAAGTTAGCAACTTTCGTACTTCTTTACAAACTCGAGTACATTCTTTTTCATCGAGGGTAAATAGTAGCCTTACCGTATGATCTTGAATGTTAGGTTTTTACCGCTGATATACGATCCGCAAATCTGAAGGTGCACTTCGCTCAAGACATAGTCTGCCTCTTCAAGTGTTAGGCATCAAAGGTACGGGGTTGAGTAGCCACGGCAATATAATCGACCGTCGACTATGATGTACCAGCCGGCTGTTCTCTTTATCCGCTTGGCCTCTCCTACGTTTTCTGGCAATATTTCGTCCGCTAGATACATCAGGTAGGGTGCCATCCAATTTTCTGTCCCGAAGATTTGCATTGCCTCCTGTTTCTCTATACTGAGAGTGTTCAGGACCTTCCTCATATTCCTCAAGTACTGTTCTGGATTTTCGGCTGTCGCTACTCTTGCCAACTGATTAGCCTTCCAATTTTCAGTTCTGGGAACATGGACCAAGGTTAGCTTGTCGAAGTTGCGGGTGGCCTCCCTTGTCCTAGTCAAATATTTGGCCATGTGTGGGTTGCTTGCCTCGAAATTCCTATTAACCTGGTTGACTATTTGTTCAAAGTCGCTGTAAACCGCAAGTCGTTTGGTTGAGTACTCTTTTACTAACCTTAACCCGGCTAGCAGGGTTTCGTATTCAGCAATATTGTTGGTGGTCGAGAAGTCGAGTCTAATGGAGTACTTCACCTCAAACCCGTCAGAGGTCATGAGGACCACCCCCGCTCCACTGCCTATGTCGGTAGATGATCCATCTATGTAGAGTACCCATTCTGGAGCCTCCACGCGCTGTTCTACGTTCTCTGAGGGATGCTCTTCGAGAACCGGGGTCGTGGTCTCAACAGTGAAGTCGGCCAGAGCCTGTGCCTTTTTGGTTGGCCTGGGTCAGAACTTGATATCGAACTCGCCCAATTCGATAGCCCACTTTACCAACCGTCCAGAAATATCAGGTTTCTGGAGAATACTCTTTAGAGATTGGTCGATGAGAATTATGACGCGGTGTGCCTGAAAGTAGAGCCTTAGTTTTCGTACGGAGAATATAAGAGCTAAGGCCAACTTTTCTGTGCACGGGTAGCGCATCTCTGGGCCGATCAGTATTTTATTCACATAGTAGATTGACCGTTGGGTATCGGAGTCCTGGCGTATGAGGATAGAACTGAGGGACACCTCTAACACTGCCAAATAGAGGTACAGCTCCTCTTCGACCTTGGGCGACGTTAGTAACGACAGGCTTGTCAGATATTGCTTCAACTCATTGAAGGCCACCTGGTAATCTGTCGTCCATTGGATTCCATTTAATTTTATTCCCCTTAGAGCCTTAAAGAATGGCTGATACTTGTCACCAGACTTCGCTAGGAAGCGGGACAAGGCCACCAATCGTCCAGTCAGTTGCTGGACATCGTTGATTCTTTGTAGGGAAGCCATGTCCTCAAGGGCCTTGATTTTCTCTAGATTTGCCTCGATCCCTCGTTGGGAGACGATGGAACTCAAGAATTTTTTCGAGGTTAACCCGAAGACGGACTTAGCCAGATTCAACTTCATTTGATACTCAAGGAGCACCCCAAACGACTCTGCCAAATCGCGGATATGGTCGCCTGTGGTTCTGCTCTTGACAAGCATGTCATTAACATAGACTTCCATATTGCGGCCGATCTGTTTCTCAAACATTTTGTTTACCAGTCATTGGTAGGTGGCTCCTGCGTTCTTCAATCCAAAGGGCATTACCTTATAACAGTAAGTCCTCTGGTCCGTCATAAACGACGTATGCTCCTCGTCCCCTGAACTCATCCGGATCTAATTATTGCCTGAATAGGCATCTATAAAACTCAACAGCTCATATCCGGACATCGAATCCACCAGCAAGTCAATCCTGGGTAAAGAAAAACTGTCCTTTGGACAGGCTTTATTAACGTCAGTGAAATCGATGCACATTCTCCACTTCCCGCTGCTGTTCTTTACTAGGACTATGTTGGAGAGCTAATCAGGGTATTGGACCTCTCTGATAAATCCAGCATCCAATAATTTCTTTACTTCCTCCTAGATGGTGACCAACTTTTCTGCCGAGTGATTTTTGCACTTCCGCCTGATGGACTTTCGGTCCCACTTGAGGCCTAACTTGTGGACAATTGCCCATGCTGGAATCCCAGGCATGTCAACAGGAGTCCATACGAAGACGTCAGCATTCCGTAGTAGGAATGTGATCAGTTCTTCGCGCAACGCACCGGTAAGTGAGCCGCCGATCTATATGCACTTTTCTGGATCCTCCAGATTCAGTGGGACTAGGTTGGTTACCTCACCAGACTGCGCCTGCTGTAAAGTTGTTTCGTCTCGATGGTCAAGTTCTCCCACCGCTCTGGTGCTATCGTTAGGAGCAATTTTGGACATGTAGCATGTCCGTTTGGTGACTTGGTCACCCAATACTTTGCCCACATCGTATAACGTTGAAAATTTTATTTTGAGGTGTGGTATTGAAGTGATGGCCCTGAACGCTATTAGACATGGCCAACCCTATATAGCGTTGTATACAGGGGGCAAGTAGACTACCAAGAAGGTAAGTATACAACTTGCCATTTTTGGGTATGTTCCTAAGTTGACTTCTAATTGGACCATCCATTGGACAGGCACCGACTTATTGTCAAGGCCGTACAATGGGCATTCGACAGGTTTTAATTGACTCTTTTTTAAACCAATTTAAAAAATATATCGAGATAAAGCAAATCGGGAAAACTTTCATTGTCGATGAATACTCGGTTTAGTTGGGAATCAACACTACCGTCGAAAACTAGTGTAGATACGACAATGAGGGAAACTACATGTGCTAGGTCGTTGTCACTAAAACTAATGATCATGCCGGTTGTGCATTGTTTCTTCTTCTCAGTTTGCTGGTCCCTGTTGTCAGCCGAGTTCTTGATCGGACGGGTGGTGATTATGTTAACCACTCCTACCGCAACCCGATTTTGTATAGGGGAAGACCCAGATCCTTCTCCGCCCATAGTGCCAGAGCTCTAACCAGGGCCCTTAACGAACCTGATGAAATGATCCATTCTGATCAGCTCTACAATCTCCCACTGAAGGGTCTTAAAGTCCTCTGTGAAGTGTCCGAAAGATTGATAAAAATCGTAGTACTTGGATGAATTTTCTCTCTCTGCCTCCTTAAGTGGTTTTAGCCGCTTAAGAAATTTCTCCACACGGATCTGCATGAGGACGTTCGAGTGTGTATCAGTCAAGGTGTTAGGCTGATGGGCCCGTAGTCCTTGCGCTCTGGTGGTTTGATCCTGTGGTGCTTTCAATGGGAGTGATCACCATCGTTGTGTTTCCTCTGTCCTTAAAGCAGAAAAGAACGAGACTGTTCGGTCCGGTCGGAGGGCATAGCATGACCCTGGATGGACGGCATGACCCTTAAAAGAAGGGAAGGCCTCCTGAAAGGGGGGCAGTTCCTGGATGGAGGGAATGGCATCTAGATGGCCGGCCTCCTGAATAGACAGCATTATCCCTAAAAGGAGGGAATGCCTCCTAGAAGGAGGAAAACTCTTGGATGGTGGCCACCTGGATAGACGGCATGACGTCTGAATGGCAGTCCTCCTGGATAGATGGCATAACCCCTGGAAAGAGGAAAAGCCTCCTGAAAGGAGAGCGGCTCCTAGATGGAAGGCTTCTAGATTGGGGGCTCCTTAGACGGAGGACGCCTGGAAGGAGGACTCATAGAAAAGAGACACCTGGAAGGAGGGCTCCCTAGAAGGGGAACACCTAGAAGGAGGGCTCCCTAAATGGAAAGCTCCTAAATGGGAAGCTTCCTGGATAGAGGATGCTTAGAAGGAGGGCTTCTGAATGGAAGGCTCCAATATGGGAGGGCTCCCTAGAATGAGGGTTCCTAAAATGAGGGTACCATGGAATTTAGGCTCTTGAACGGAGGCTCCCTAAAAGGAAGACCCCTATAAGGGGGGGTACCTTGGATGAAAGGCTTCGAGACAGGGGCTTCCTAGACAAAGGACGTCTAGAATGAGGGTTCACTGGATGGAAGGCTCTTGGACGAGAGGCTCCTTGGATAAAGTACGCCAGGAAGGAGATCTCTTAAAATGAGGGCTCATTGAATGGACGGGACCTAGATAGGGGGTTCCTTGGACGGAGGACGACTTGAAGGAAGGCTCTGGAAGGAGGACGCTTAGAAGGATGGCTCCTGGATGGAGGGCGTCCTAGACATGAGGCTCTTAGATGGGGAGACTCCCTGGACAGAAGACGCTGGGAAGGAGGACTCCTTAGATAGAAGACTCCTGGATAGGAGGCTCATTAGAAGGAGGGTTCCCAGAATGAAGGCGCCTGGAATGAGGACCCCTTGGATGGAAGGCTCCTGAATGGGGGCTCCCTAAACGAATGATGCCTAGAATGAGAGCTCCCTGGATGAAAGGCTCTTGAACAGGAGGCTCCCTGAAAGGAGGGCTTCCTAAAAGGAATGCTCCTAGATGGGGGGCTATCTGGACAAAGGATTTTTAGAAGGAGGGCGCTTTATATGGAAGTTTATTGGACGGGGGCTCCCTCTACATGGGATGTTGGAAGGAATGATACTTGAAAGGACGACTCTTGGGAGGAGGGCTTCCTGGATGGAAAGCTCCTTGGATAGCTCCTTGGATGGAGATACCTCCAAGGGAGAAGCAGTTGCAGATTTGCTAAACTGTCCAAAACTTGAGGGAGTCTACTACAACAACTTACTTTATAGTGTGGTCCATAAAAGGGCTCCTTTTGTTTAGATAATATGAGACCTTTGGTGTAGGCCTTTATAGTGCTCCTTGGATGGAAAGCTCCATGGATGGAAGGAGGGCTGCCTGAAAGCCCCTTGAGTGTCGACTTGATTGCACCAATGCGAGGCGCCATGAAAGCAAGCCATTGAAGCAGTAGAAAAGGGAATTTTGAATTGAGGAAAAAGAAGATGACCAAATACATTGAGAGAAAGTAGAATATCAAGAGTTTTAGAGAAAGAGAATAATGAAATAATGAATAATTTAATGCAGCCATTTCGAATTTGAAAAGCCTTGCACAGTTTCAAGGGGGACGTGTCATAATGAGGAGGGACATGCGTCATTTCCTTGAGGCGACATGACGCTCTGGCTACCTTATGTCATGATTGATGAGCTAACATTACCACGATTGTAGACGTGTGGCAGGATGGATAGGTTTGATAACAAGGCAACACAATTTTCAAGGCTGCTTTCACTTCCCAAAAAAAGACCGATGGCATATTGTTGGGATCAAATTCAAACCTGTACAAATCCAAACCAACACAAATTCAGACCGGCATAAATCCAAACCGGCAAAAATTCAGTCCGGCATAAATCCAATCTAACACAAATCTAGTCCGACACAAATCCACTCCTACGCAAAATCAATTTGCCTTAAATCCAGATTGATTAGTCCCGACTCACTCCGGTGTTAATCTAGGTAGGCCAGCAATAGGTTAGACGGGCAACAAGATTATATGGTGTATCTTGATCTTGTCCGACAACAAGCAATTGAAGCAAATGGAAAGTATGTCCCAACAATGAACATGTTGGGGGATTAAAAATTTAAACCTTCCGACATTGGGGCTAATATCGGGTACTACTGTTAATGGGCCAATCCATAAAAGGCCCATGAATGAAATAGAAACCGAGTGAAAATTAGTCCTCATCGCAGTCTAAAATTGGCCATCTAAAAAAAGGCCCAAAATGAGTCGGGAACAGCCCATGGCCCACTCCTACTGGAAAAATCAGCCGTAACCGGTTGAAGCAAAGAGAGGAAACCAGCTACACTTATTCAAGACTGTTTTACAGCTAGTAAAAGAGGTTGAAATTGTCCATAAACATTATAAATACTCGGTCTTTACCCCACGAGGGGGGAGATGAGGATTCTGAGCCAAAAAGCCTCTCACAGGCATCATAATCATGATTTCATATGGAGTCTAATAAAACCGCTCTTGGTCGAGTGCATAATTGTCAAGCCATCTCGCAACAAGATGCAATAAAATACTAAATTCCCCGCACTAAACATCTCCTACTCCAATTTTTTTTTATTTTTTGCATCTTTTAATTTTCTAAAGAAAGATTTATTGACTCAACCGTCGGATGATATACCGGAGAGTGAATTTCGTTAATCCTCTGACCTCGTATTTTCTAGTGTATTGCGCAAGATTCAGGTTAGAAGGAACGATGATCAGATCAGGTCCAATACAATCTAGATCCGGAGGCGCATCAAATATTATTTA
>JAODPA010118306.1:0-18483 GCA_025585075.1 Nepenthes mirabilis | reverse complement strand
ATAAATTAATAAATTTAACATTATATATTATTACATGTAACTAAAATATGATTAAAAATAATCTCAAAACATTCCTCGTACTATAATAATCAATTGCTAACTACGATATCCTTCCATTTTAAAAGGAATCACTACAACTTAGGTATAACTCTCATGTTGATACAGCTCCATCCCTCAAGCCGCTAAAATCCATCCTGAAAAAACCTAAAGACCGGCGGTTAACTTTCCCTTCCTTGCCCAATCTCCTCGCTACCGTTGGCCGAAGGGTGGAAACTGCAAATGAATGAGTTGACTAATGGCTGATGGTGATACTTAAGGCCTTTATTTGATCTTTGTGTATTAACACTTGACTGAATCCTATTATTTTGTATTGTTTTCGTGACTTGTTTCATAATATTCGAGGAATGCCCTAACTTCTACATTTCTAAATCTAAGTTGGCAAAACACTTAGAGATAGAGTATAAATTTTCATTTTTTATTTTATTTAATGCAATTTACTTACTTATAAAAAAAAATTTTAGATATAACTCATGACATTTTTTTGCCTATACAAACATGGAAGAAGAATGAAACGATTTTCAACAATATGGACTAAGAGGCTAGAAACCGGCCTTATATATGATCAAGCTAAGAAAGATGAAATTTGACCTGATATCATCCATAAGAGAAACTACAAAGCCAACTTTGCTCAATAAAGACTATCGCAAAAGGAGTTTCTCTGAGAAAACACAAAATACAGACAACAGTTTCTGAATTTGAGACAAAATCAATAAGCCAAGGCATATATATATACCACTATCTAAAGCATCTGCAACATAATAGCCCCAAAATTCTGGAGAAATTGCCTCATTGAAGCTGCAATTCCTTCCATTGATTAACTAGCTATCGGTTTCTCCTTCAGAATCAGCAGCTGCACAGACCATGTTTTCATGGCTTGCTGCTCAGTCACCCATACTATCAGGTGAACTTTGATCATCTGAATCGGGAACAACACTGATTTCAATGGCGGTGTTGCGAGTAGGTCTCTGCCTCAAACGGTTCTTCATGCCCAGATTTCTGGTTCCTACAGCAGCATAATATCTTGGCTGGACTCCAGAGATGAGCTTTGCATCTTTCCGCCTGCCAATGTTTTTCTTTCTGTAGGTGAAATCACCCGCATTGCTGTTTCCATCTTTCACAATGCTGTATTTGCCAGCATGGCTGTCGGTGTGATCAGTGTCATCGTTGCCTTCAAAGAGCTTGTCACTACCTGCAACTTCTTCAACTGCAGCTATCGATCCTTTGCTGGAAGGATCAGAGGCAGCATTGTCCCTACATCATATCAAGAGTTACAAATCAGACAATAAATGTTCATCAATGCGTCCCAGGCATGTGCAAGGGCGCAAAGTAATTTAAATGAAAAGGGATGTCCATTTCTATCTAAAAGAATGCCCTGCTGAAGTGACAGAAAAAGGAAAAAACTTTTATGTCCACCATTACTTCCACAAGAACTCCTGTTCCCACATGGGCAGTGGCTACCACTAAAGAAAATAATTCCTATAATTCCAAAGTATCTGGTCATTCATACAGAAAAAAGCCTTCAGCAGTTTGTGTGTCAAAAATTAGGCATATGGCATTTTGCTATAACATGCGATAAGTTCTTGGATATTATGGTAAACATTGATGAATAACTTTTTCAACAATCAATATGGTATTCAGCGACAGGCAAGGTTAATGCTGTGTATGCCTTATACTCTCCGGACCCCATTTTAGAGGGCGCTTGTTCGTCACTCGCACATTTTCATCTCAAGAATCCATTCAATATTTGTTGCTGGTTGCCTCTTTCCAACTTTCAATAACCCACAAACTTGCATTCCTTTCTTTTTCGTAAATATTAATAATAAAGCAAATTAGACGCCATGGCTCCTAGGTACAGTATATTGTTGATTGTGAAACTTTCTGATGAATCATTGCTTTCAAGTAAGTTAAACAAAGGAGAATCATGAGAATTATTGCCCTCTCTAGGCTCTCTTCTTTCCATAGTTACCACCTCTCTGCAACCTTAGTGATTGATGTCAGTCCACAGCAGCAAAAGACTATGTTTAGTCTATAATCACGAATGTATGACTCTACTGTCTACCGAGACCATGGTCACATCAGGTGTGCTACAATTACCTGTTTGAACCCTTGAAACAGTCGCTACTGTTAGCTAAATTTGATCACTGCCTTCACATAAAGATCAGAATTTCCATCTACATATGAAGTATTACTTCCCCTTAACCAACTTGACTTTGTTATTGTTGTTGACATCGATGCTCAATTTCCATTTAATCCCCTACAGCAGTTCACTTACTCTTCTAGAATTCTCAAGAATTTTCTTCATTATCTTTGCTTCTGTTACAGTTTTTTCTCAACACTTACTTGAAGAATTTTGGCAGTTCTCTTTTCTTCATTTAAGCTTTTTGCCAAAAATCATGATAGAGGTGGTTGGTTTGCTTCAGATTTTTGAGGTTGGATAGAGCAGTTAGGTAACACAGGAAAAAGGAGAGAGGATGTGGGATGTGTCATCGATAGCTCGTTACAAAACAAGTTTCAATTACAAAATATTATGAGCATTGTTCAGAGTCAAAGAAAGAAATAGCTTTGCAGTTTTTCAGTTCCTCACACATTTTGACAACCATGGGATAAAAAAATTAAAATTTTTGCACTAATTTTTTAATTTTGACATATGTGAAACATATTAATTACAGGATACAATCAAAAATATAAATTTCACCAAATAATGCAAATCCCAATATTTTAGGAGATATCAGCATATATATTCAAGAGTTTTTCCCACTGTAGTAACAATCAGCCTACATTGAGTTGACTCACAATTAGGTCATTCTTGCCATGATTCAAACGGCAAGCCCTGGCCAATAATGCCTAAATACAGAATTATAACCTCCAGATGACTCTTGAAGAGTGTTTGGCATCAATATCACATGGGTATAGAAGGGGATCAAATATAGAAGACCCTACACCATCATCTAATGTATATCATTGTATGATAGAGGTGTTGGGGATCCACTGGCAATTCAGTTGGACCGAGAGGAAAGAAAATAACAATGACAACGACGAATAATAATCACAAAAAAAGACGCACAATTTACGTGAAAATCCTCTTCTGAATAAGAGGAAAAAATTACGAGACTATTTGTCTAAAAAATTTTATTATGTAAAATGATTACAAAAACCCCCCAAAAAATAGAATACAAGAAATCGACTCTTTATATTTGATTGATCCAAGTAACAGTGAATACAAGATAAATCTCTTTCTTCTTGCTTTTCTTTCCTTTTCTCTTTCTCTTACTGACAGCACTTACTGGTCTTAATCCCATAAATCACTCACATGCTCTAGATATTACAAGTGATTTATTACACCAAAGACCATGCACTCGCTCTCATTTTATAACCCAAAAAAAAACTTTTCGTGCGCTTTTACCTATTCTCGCGCTTTTGGCAAATCATAGCTCGGCACTTGTGGGATTCATGACCAGTCGCCACCCTAGTCTGGCCGGTCCTCAAGCTCTCCATTCCGGCTGATCATCAAGCTCTCTAGTCCGATTGGTACTCGGATTCACTAGTCCAGTCACCTCTTTGCCTACTTCGCCGCATGCGCAAACACAATAATACTTCATCTCAATATTGTACCAATGTGAGTTCGGCCGAAACCTACGATCATCCTGTCAATAGGATATAGGTTTATACGGGATTGACCCATATCCTAACAAGAGGAGATCCATTTGCATATTCCTAGCAAGACAAGACTCAAAATGTTAGCATATTTTTAGTTGGCATATTCCATGACCGCATCGGGTTGCTTCCTTAGTCTCTTGTCGGGCGTTCGATTATCTGCAACATAACACTTGCTTGGAAGACGTTCATCTGCCTCATTTTAGAGAATCGTTGTCGTCACTTCTGAACGTTCACGCCGCATTATCCTCTGTTTCAGCCCTTCTCAGGAGCGGTGCCCGAGGCGCAACTAGGCACGCTCCCATGGAGAGTGCGCTCGATGCGCGCCCGAGGCGCACAGCGAGCGCATTTAACAAAATCAAGCGCTCGCTGTGTGCCCAGTTCACGCTCGAGCACCCACACCCGAAATCCCCTAAACCTAACCCTCACTCGTCGCGCGCTCGAGCGGCGCAGATTTTTGTGTCTAATGGCTCCTTATTTTTGAAATCATGTTTTGCTCTATATATATATGTCTTATGTTTTTTAAAACCCTAACTCGGCTAGCAAAATTTTGAGGAGCTTTTCTCTCTTGTAAAGTCATCTTTCTTATACTCCATTGTTGAGAAAATTTGAGACTAACACTCGTGCTATATTGAAAAAGTTTTCTCTTCTCATCGTGGTCTTCTATTTACATCTCTTTTTGTTGTGTAACCTTCGTGACTACATCGGTGGCGTAAATATTGAGATCCAGTGAGTTCGGCAATTCAAGTGGCTCGAGAAAAAAAGATTAACGTGAAGACCGGAAGGTGTCCGATTCCGTTGCTGTGGGCAAATCCAATGAGTTCTTTGGTAGGAATCACAAGATGGGAATATATCAGCTAAATTAGCACGTTGTTACCACCCAATCAAAAAGTTGATTTTCATAGTACATTTCTTTCCTGACCGTTGAAACCCGGAGGATTTTTCTCGATTACCATGGGTATCGAGTTTTTCCTTCGTTACCAAAAATCTTATCTTTTTATTATTCTTGTTACTTTATTTTTATATTCATATTGATTGTATCATCTAGATAAAATACTGTTTACATATATTGGGTGTTTGATTGTGTACTGCTTCCGCTAAGTTATTGCGGGGATTGAAACATTTATTGTGCGATTTAAGAATGAAAATGTTCTTTTCAATTGGTATTAGAGACTTACCCCGATCTAGATGTATACGAGTGGATCGCTCTCCGCACCTCCCTTCTTTGATGGGAGCAACTATACCTACTGGAAGGTTCGGATGAGAGCCTTCCTTAAATCTATGGATAAGCGTGTGTGGGCTATCACTCAAACTGGGTGGACTCCACCCAAAAGTGGTGATGAACCAAAAGTTATGTCTTCATGGTCAAAAGAAGAACTTGATACGTGCAATTGGAACAATAAGGGATTACATGTTATTTTTATGACCGTATCTCTCGAAAAGTACAAACGCATATCTATGTGTGAGACTGCAAAAAAAGCATGAGAAATACTTGAAATAACTCATTAAGAAACCAAATTTGTAAAAAATTCAAAATTACAAATGCTAACGACCAAATTTGAAGAAATTCGTATGAAAAATGATGAAACGTTCGATGAATTCTATACACAATTAAATAATATTGTGAATTTCACATTTAATTTAGGAGAACGAATCCCTGGAAATAGAATTGCTAGAAAAGTTCTTAAATCACTCTCTAAACGATTTAGATCAAAGGTCACCGCTATCGAAGAAAGTAAAGACTTTGATAAAATAAAGATTAAAGAACTTGTAGGTTCCCTCCAAACTTATGAGCACACATTTCCATAGTTAAGGAAGCAAAAATCAATTGTTCTAAAATCCGTTAGGGAAGAAAGAGATCGTGACTCTAATGAGGAGTCAAATAGCGATGAAGATTTTACCACATTTGTTAGAAATTTTAAAAAAATTTTAAAGAAAAATAAATTTTTATCTGACTTACCAAGTTTGGATTTAAAACAAACTCTAAAATCTGATAAGAAAGGCCGACGCGAAATTAAAGAGTCTAAATCGAAAAGTACCCAAAGTATTCAATGCCACGAGTGTAAAAGTTTTGGTCATTATCATGCTGAACGTCCAAACTTTAAACGCCAATAAAGACAAGTCCATAAGGCTAATATGACCTTGAATGATGACGAAGAAGAAAAGACTGAAAAATACTCTGAAGATGCCCTGTCAAATATATGGCCTTTATAACCTCAATATATGACAATGATGATGCGCGCCCGAGGCGCACAACGAACGCATTTAACAGAATCAAGCACTCGTTATGCGCTCAGTTTGCGCTCGAGCGCCCACACCCAAAATTCCCTAAACCTAACCCTCGCTCGCCGCGTGCTCGAGCAATGCTCGAGCCGAGCGGGTTTTTGTGTCTAACGGCTTTTTATTTTTGAAATCAGTTTTGGCTATATATATATATATATATATGTCTTACGTTTTTTGAAACCCTAACTCGGCCAGCAGAATTTTTAGGGGCTTTTCTCTCTTTCAAAGTCATCTTTTTTAGACTCCATTGTTGAGAAAATTTGAGACTATCATTGTTGTGTAACCTTCGTAACTACGTTGGTGGCGTAAACACTGGGATCTAGTGAGTTCGGCAATTCAAGTGGCTCGAAAGAAAAGATTGACGTAAAAACCGAAAGGCGTCCGGTTCCGTTACCGTGGGCAAGTTCATTGAGTTCCTTAGTAGGAATTACAAGATAGGAGTAAGTCGGTTGGGTTAGTGTGTCGTTACCACCCAATCTGTAAGTTGATTTTCATAGTGCATTTCTTCCTTGGCCGTTGAAACCCGAAGGGTTTTTCTCGATTACCGTGGGTATCGAGTTTTTCCTTCGTCACCAAAAATCTTGTCTTTTTATTATTCATGTTGCTTTATTTTAATGCTTGTATTGATCTTTTCAAAAACCTTTACGTATAGTTAACCATATAAATGCAGATTGGAAATATTATCATCAAATGATTAGAAACAGATGGATTGATTGCTCCGAACCCCAAAATAATTGATGCGGTTTTGAGTAGTAGTGGATTGAAAAACTTATAGAATGAGTCCTCATGATTCGAGTGAAAATCATTTGGGTTGTGTCTCATTTTATTATCAAGTGTACAATACCTAGGAGTATTTTTGATATTTTTGAAATGTACATAACATTTGATAAAAGAAATTTTAATTTTCTATGAGTGTCCAATTTTTTCTCTACATTGCAATAGCAATATCACAATATATGTTACGATATATCCATTTTAGCGATATCAAAATCCTTGGCAAGAATATATCATGCGCTTACTCTCGCTAGACCTAATCCTCTATCTACCCAAAGAAACAAAACCCTACATAGAAAATAAAAAGGAAAACAGCAGCTCAGCACAATATTTTATGCCACATAAATTTTGCAAAACCAGGTTGATAAAGATGCTTGCAACAGAATTATAATCCTCAAACCAATTTTAGCAGACAAATTAGAGGAAAAAATCGTCATCCACGAGCATACATGAGAAACAGGGATCAGTAACAGCTTAGAAGAGTCAAAACTGCACTGGAACTAGATGGAAAACAATTAGCCAATTCCAATACGGCTAGCTATGACCCGGCGTAGATTTGTATTATCAGTTAACATTGTCTCACATAGGGAAAGCCTTGTTTAATGGGCCACCCTCATTTAATGGGCCACTCTCCTTTGTTTCAGGAAACCCATAGCACTAAGATGATGATTTTAGGATGATTGTGAATCACAGACATAGTGATAAATGAGAAGAACTCAATATATTAATTTCGATTGTCACAATCAATCTAAGATATTAGCAGCATGCACACAAAGAGACCCAATTAGAAGAACACAACTTCCTCTTCTTTTTCTTGGTTTTCCTTTCTGAGATGGGGGATTCGCTTCATAATGAACTGGTGTTCAAATCTGGAAGGCAGCAAAATAAAGCATTTAAAAGAAGATGAGCACAATTAAACCAGGGAAACTTACTCTGTTAGTTGCAACGCCTCATTAACCATACGATCATACTCTTCTGCACATTCATCAACAAACTAACAATGTTATGTGTACAGGTGAGAAAAAGAACAAACAAAGCAAATGAAAGGGCTCATAAGCAGGGGAACAGAACATGATCGCTCATCCAAGACGAGAAATAGAATGTAAAATGCATTTTAGAACTGCAAATGAAACACAGATTTCCATAGTTGACTGTTTTAGTTAATTACAGACTAAATGATAGCAGATTGTCATTCCAACATAATAAGTTTTAAGTTCTAATAACAATACTCATTTTCCTTGAAAGAGTTTCCCTTTAAGAGAATGCCTTAAAAGGTGTCCTCACAGTCAGTCAAGTTTGGCACTGCATAACAAAAATCAAAAAATTTAGAAATTGGATTCATTAAAATATTTTAAATACATAAAATTCTGACATTCCATCAATAAATCTTCGCAAACTGAACCAAAATTTTGTCTACATAAAAAATTTTTTGTAGTTGATCTTAAAGCATATATTGACGAAGAAATTTTTTCATCACAAGATGTTGAGTTGGGGTTTTCCCCATGCACCACTGTTGCTAAACCCAACCTAAGTTCTCATTTTGCAACCTAAAATATCTATATCAACTCAGGCAAATTACCCAGACCATTAAAAGCTATGCATATAAGCTTAATAAACAGGAAGCATTACACATTAATCCATCAATGTGAGCCTTATTTTATTATTTCCTCAAAAACTAGTGTAAGTGAATTGTTGATAATAGGGCCACTGAGGTAACAGGACATACCAAATGTATAACTGACATGTCTGCGAGCACGACATGAACGAGTACTCAAAACTCGACAAGAGTGATAACCATTTAGGATACTGTGCTCCTTTTGGTGTCGCTTCAACATCCTGTCTTTCTTCTAAAAAAAAAAACAAAAATAAACAGACACAATGAAACCAAGAAACAATAATTTCATAATGCAAAAGAATTACTATTTTAAGCATTGTAAGAAAATAAATAATTTTGATTTTTAATGTTATAATCTTTCTTTTAGTTTACNTGCTTTGTTGATCACTTTTTTATCTCCATATATTTCTTATACCAAATAAATTATTTCCATATCTCCAAATATTAAACATATGTTAATAATATCAAAGTACAATATTATGCACATAAAATATTAAGATATCTTAAGTCTAAAGATTATTATACTTTTATACAACTGCTCTTGTTTAAGTGCAACAAACATTCTATATAAAAGTCTTTTATCCAAGTTAGTTCAGTGAACTCATTTTCTAATAAATACTTGTATGGTCATATCGTCTACACAAGTAATTATGAACTTAGTTATCTCTTTCAGTAGAATGGCATAGTAGACAACGATCCAACCAAATTGCTAATATGATATTTTAATGATTATATAATCAAAAATATTTAAGATCCTAGCTTACTAACAACAGAAGCTTAAAAGCGTAGTCTCGTTATAATTCTAGAGTCACATTATTTAAATATAAAGATTTTATCATATGCAAATAAATAAAAAAATATGCATGATAAATATAAATGTTTTTTTTGATGATTATTAAGTAAGATTGTGTAAAAGTAATAGCTTATCACACCAAGCACAATTGGATATCGGGGCATACTATTTCTTACGGGCCTAAAATGCCAACTAGGACTTAAATTCAAACAACAAGGAGACCTTAGAAGCTTACTTTCTGCAGTTTCTCAAGAACTGGAATGGCATCAGTTGCAATAGTTCTACAAATGGCAACATCTGCTTCTTTGTGGCTAGATGATAACTCAGCCTGTAGTTATTGCAGAGAAAATAAGTATATCAAGTGATAAACAGAAGAAAATGAGCTTACACAACTGAATGAACATGTCCACAGGTCAAAAAAATGAAGTTAATAATTAGCATAACTGAATTATTAAAATGGGGGAAAATAAATGTTTTTAGTAGCAAGTCAAAACAAAATAAATACTCACAAGTACTTTACGAAATTCATCCAGATTAGTTGCAAGAGTCTCCCACTTCATACTAAATGGTGGATCTAAACAAGTTTGGCCCCTATGTTTTGGCTGCAATTCAGACTCATTTACTTCCCTGTACAATCGATGACCAATGACAGAATTTCCATCATACCTATCAACAAAAAAGCATTGCCAATGTCAGTTATGCTTATCATACTTAATCAATGTGCACAAATGAATTACCAGTAAGAAATCCCGTTAGCATCTGAACCAATCTTATCTTTTCGGAAGGAAGAAGCCTGTGTTCCTTGCTTCACCGAATCATTAATAAAGGTCACTGAATCACCTTGCTGTGAACGAAAACAGAATATTATCACTCTTAGGAACTGAAAATTTTACAATTAAAGTAGAACTAGTACTTAAGGTACTTTCCCAAAGAATTACATCTAACGAAATCAAATGCAAAACCTCTTACTCAAGCAAGTATAAATATAAAACAGTTCAAAGGATCATAAAAATGGAATTGTGTAGAATAAAAACAACTATGGATCAAAGAAAGTAATTTAAATATATAGTAAGTACACTAGCTCGGATTTCACACAATGCCTTCAACATCAGCAAACGAGTAGTTGGATCAAGTTCTTTGTAACGCTGCATTTCCTCTCTGCAAAAAGAAAAGTTGCCAAAGTGAATTCATTAACAAGTGGACGAGAACGGGGAGAGAGAGTAAACAGGAGACAATATTAGTACCCGCTTGCTGCTATTAAAGGAATTTTTCCTTCAGCAACCTACAGCACAATACAAGAAAAGCGAGCGATTTCTGAGTACCTCCTTTAAATCAATGAAGGCTGAAATATTCCTAAAATTCTTGTAACAAAATTACCTACCAAGGGCCACCACATAGCAAGCTTTTTACAAAGGAATGTCATCCATTGGTCAGAATGTGACAAGTCTTTACTGACAGGTGGTATTCCCTGCAAACCAACAGATACGTAGGCAATGCGATAAAGAAATTGAAAGTTTGCCAATCATCTATTAAGGTCATATGGGCCTCATGGTATTTAATTTACGAAGCACCAGTTTTCATGCATTCTTCATTTTAGTAGAAGATTTCTGAGAGTCAAACTTGTTTTGTGTAACCAAAAGCTTATTTCTACAACAACACTCAAGATCACAAGGGAGAGCGAACTCAGCTTCTCCATCAGAAATCAACATAAGAACTTTACTAAATGATGCTCCCATCCCCGTGCATCATATGTTGGGACAATTGATCTCTATATGGGGACTATACTGACAATAATATTTAAAATTTAGATTTATATTCATTATTCCTGATTTGAAACTTAATTAAAATAACTGAAATAGCGAGGAGTACTTAATTTTTTTTTTTGATGGGAGGAATAAAAGTGTATGATTATTTGTAAAAGGATGTATTTAATAAAATAAAGGTANAGGAGAAGCTTTGTGGAATAAATACACTAGAAAATCCAAGAGTATACACCCCCCATTGGACAATTGAGAACCGGACCGCTTATTTGAAACTTGAGGAAATAATCAACAACGCACAACAAATAAATAATAATCATAAATAATAGAAAGCATACAATTTTAAATGAAAAACTCTCTTTTTAAAGGAAAAAAAAACCACAAAACTATATGTCCGAAATATATCCACTATGCAATAAGTTCGTTTACACAAACTCCAAAAATATAAGGATACAAAGCCTTGTAGCAAAGAAACCCGAGCAATACTAAATATAAGACGAAAGAGAAAAAATAAGACCGGTAAAATATTCTTCTCAATTTCAAAAATAGCATACCCAATGTCGGTAGAAATTGAAACTCAATTCGGAATTTACTCGATACTCGAAACTTCATCTTCTCCAATCTCTCTCTCTCCTTTTTCTCACAATGTCAATATACAAGATCTCATAAATTACAAAGTAATAACCCTAAAATTACGTCAGGTGCATTTATATCAAGAACAACACTTGAGTGTCCATTGGGAAAGCGTCGCGCGTAAGTCCAGTGTAATTAGCCCACGAGCACCCTCCTCAGGTGCACACCAGGCACTGGAAAATATGGAAATCATGCTCGAACGTCCCTTGGGCGCTCCTCAGGTGGCCATATTCTAAAATTGGCGCTCATGCGCGAGTCAAGTGCTTTTCATACACTGCTTTGCAATTTTCTCTTGATCAATTCGGTGCACGTGCATCCTCACGTGTGCCTCCAAACAACATATCAAATGGACATGAGACTTATACGAGAGTAACCCATAACACAACATGAACAAAACCGTCACAAGTTCTTACTAGAAAATCCTTCCAGGTGATTATAGAATATAGAAGTTGTCACGGTTTGGGAGGATTGCTTTCCTATGCTCTCTATATCTGAATAGCACAAATTGCATCTCTTGCAAGGCAGGAAACAAGATAAAAAATGTGGACTCGAAGAAAAAGATATGACATGATCTGCCTCAGGAAGGGAAGACAATCAAGAAGACTTCTGGATAGAGATACTTTGCGGCATAAATACTCAGGAAAATGCAAGACTAGAAAGCCACCCTTGGACAAGCCTGGGATGACACAAATTCTTACTAGAGCATCCCTCTAAGCAAATAGAGAAAACAGAAGTTGTCACGGCTTCAGAAGATTCTTAAACTATTATTTAGGGCCCCACGCTTCCTAAGTTAAAATTTAAATGTGCATTAGACATGACAGGTTTTCAAGCATGAAAAGTGGTTTTCCACATGGTTTCAGGCCAACAGAAAAAACTGAAATTGAAAAAACAGCTACTGGGCATGTCCTGGACACATAACACGACCATACCCCTGAATGACTAAAAATTAATACATAGATGGCTTGAGTTCAAGGTATCCGCTTCTTTTAGCATTCTACAAACCTCACACTTAGAGCCAAGGGCAAACTAAAATCTGAAAACATTCATCTAATGGTCTTCTTGTTGGGATTTCCTAACCTAGATACACACAGCCCAACGCAGCGGAACAGACCTAAACCCCCCGTCATCAGGCAGCCACCAAAATTGTGAGTAAAAGAAACACAACAATATACAACGATTTTTAATATAAAAAACTCTTTTCAACTAAAAGAAAAAATCACATGAAAAATTCTAAAAAATCTCCATTATAGAAAATTGGTTATACAAACCCCCAAAATAGAATACCAGCAATCGACCAGAGACAAAGAAAAAAAAAATCTCCAGAGTAACAAAAATTCCCTTCTCTCTTTTTTCTTCTTTTCTTTTTCTCTCACTAGCGGCACCCTTTACTCTCTAATTTTACAAGTATTGGCAAAAGTTTCACTTTCCTACACAAACCCCAAAGCGCTTCGTGCGCTATATGATGATGTTGAGCCCAAAACACATATCCCGCGCTTTTACAACCCGAAAACGCATTTTCCACACTTTTACATTATAGGCCACTGAGATTGGCAGCAAATGTGTGTCAGCATAAGCAGTCCGGTCACCTTTTTGCATTTGCAGTTTGGTTGCCTCTCGCACTAGGCAATCCGGCTGGTCGCCTCTTTGGCTTGACAGTCCGATTGATGCCCTTCGACTCGACACCTGGTTGCCCTTCAACCACTTCGTCATGCACGTAAACACTTCGACTCTCGCACAACTTTGTGCAAAATTTCGATGACTGTCCATTTATTGGAATACCCACAAAAGAGTGACCAAACCCAACACTTCTTATTGTACTATATGGGCTCAAATCTAAAATCCAATCTCTATGTAATACAAGGTTAATACTGCTTATATTTCACTCTCACCAGACTGCTAAATGGAGGAGCCATGTGTACTATGATGCCCTTTTATTTGTTTGTTTTAGCATAATTTCTATTTCAAAAACAAAGTCAAAAAAATGTCAGTAAATAATGCATGTAAAAGTACTAAAGTGGCATGCCACTATCTAAAGTGCAACTTAAACCGTATTATTCTTTCATCAACATAAGTACCACGATGAACACAAGTATCCATTAAGTAATAAATAGAATCTCAGTAATTATCTATTGCACAACTATAAGCCATTGATATAAAGAATAAACCATCCAAGAAGACATGGATTTCACCTAAATTAGATGCAAACTATTACGTGCATGCTTGCGGCACAGCGTACAAATAGTGGGAAATAGTGGGAAGGGGAGTTCAGGCAGCGGGAAAGAGTAGAAAGAGAGAGTCAGAGGGAGAGAGAAAGAGAGAGAGAGTCAGAGGGGGAGAGAGAGAGAAGAAGATTGAGGGGAGTAGAAGAAACAAGAAAGGGGAAAACTATCTTCTTCCCTTTCATTACCAAGTTGCGTAGTACATATATCGTAAAAGTCCAACCAAATCAGTTGGAGCCGGACGGAATGAGCCAACCGAAAAGCAACAATAAAACAAAATATGAAAAATTAAAAACAGGAAAACAAAATACCGAAATTAATAACAGTAAAATAGAAAACAGAAAACTAGCCTGTAATATTACCCTCCTGATCAAAAGAACCTTATCCTCAATGTTGAATGAGAAAAAATCCATTGAGTAATATCTTCCGAAACCCAAGCAGCTACTAAGTAAACAGAAGTGGCTAGGATCCCCAGGCTTTGACGGACAGATCAGCAGGCTCAAGAGTAGAATACCATGGCAATTTTGTTTTTTCGCAGTTCAGTGCACATCCAGCTAGTTTTTCATGCGGAATTGAGCTCTATGAAGGTCAAATTTGAGAGTCATAAGGATGTGGGAGTGATCAATCAAGAATTCATCAACGAATGCTGCAGAAAAAGTGCCCTGGATATAGTCAATCAGGGACAGAAGAGGACTTCCATGTACAGCCTCAAAGGGGCTCATCGTTACAGATGAGTAGTAGGTTGTATTATAACTCCACTCAACCAACGATACATACTTGACCCAGATAGGACTGTCGGCAGCAAAGCCGAGCTTTGTTTCTTCTTTCACTAGTTTGGATGAGTAATTTACCAACAGATTCCACAAGTCCCCAACCGTCCAATTGTGTGATAGGATCCCTTGGCTCACTAATTTCCTCTCCTCCATTTCTGGCTTAGCATTATGGCGAGCCTTGGTAATGATTAGATTAGGAGGATATGTCCCTCCATTAGCAAACCTAATTGCTTGCTCATTTGCATATGGTTGAGGAAAACTGTCACCTAGTTTGCCAGGGCGGGTGAACATCTCACCCTCATCGTTGAGCCCATCAACTACCTCAATTTGAGCTGCCATAGCCTTTACTTGGTCTTCTGTGTAAGTCACACAAACTAGTTCTTAATAAGAAATTAGTCACATTGAATGACAAGATGCACATATTTTTTGGTAAACCTGGTGACCTCAACGAATGGATGCATGGTTATACGAGCTGAGAATGCCTTTATGTAGCCAAGGATAGCAAGGACACCCTAGACCATGTTTTGCCTCATCAGAATAATTAGCTATAGTTGTAAAACCCAAAAGTCCAGAGATTCCGGCTCCAAGAAGAGCAATTGCTCTGAAGGATTTCATGCCAGCAAATGCATCATGGTCTTGCTTTGAAACAATAGATTGAATCCGAGGATTGACCTACTCCATGTTCACTAGTGCTGCAATAGATGAAAGGTCTTCCCCAAAAGTATAATATGATGTAAAAGGTCTAAATGCCTAGGATGCAGCAAGCTATCATATGGCTGTTTTGATTTCAAGGTCTCCCCAGAAAGCACCGCAGCCCCAATTCCCTGTTACAACACCAACATCACTATGATTATAAGCCAATGACTTACTGGCCACTTCTTGCATATCTTTGAGATCATCTTTCAACTGGTTTCTCTTGGTCGTTTTTGAAGAGACCTTATCGTCTTCATCAAACTCATTGCTATTGATGTTTCTACACCACCGAGCCAGCCGATGCTAAGGAAAAGCGCCAGAACAATCCAACCGCCCCATGGATTGACTCTGAGACATGTCATCGAAACCCTTATTATCATTCGCAAGCCCAACACGGCCAAATCCTTTATTCTGTGATGGTATCTAATAGCACCCAAGTTTAGATTGATTAAGAAAGCCACGGAATGCCTTGTGAACCTCTCTTAAAAGACCATTCAGTTCATATTGCCTCATGCCTAGGCTGCATAAGGCATCTATTGCAATAATTTTTGCGTTACATCTTCCCATAGAATCTAGTTTAACTGTGTCCACATAATTGCCAAAAAATTGAAATGTCGAGGCACATCCTAAGTAATTTGGAAACCGTTCCACACCAACAATTTCTATTGCCTCGTTAGAAAAGCATGCCAGCAATTAATTCAAAATTGATCACAAAACAGATTTCTTCTTGAACACAGCCCCTCCAAAGAGCACCATTGTTAGCAAAGTCAACTTCATGAGCTCCACCCAAATGCTCTTCTATCAAGCTTGACCTGCACACCTCAAATCGGTAGAGTAGAACAATCAAGGCACCCAAAAATCCACAAAAGGAAGAGAAACAAGTGGGTGATTTCGCTACACAGAAAGAAATTTTCGCCCAAATGCAAAAACGAGTTTGCGCCAGAAGTCATCACCCTGAAACCAAAATACTCCATACCGCACATCAATAAATTGAGGTGAACAATAAGTACACCAATCAAATTTATCCCGTAACAGAATGATTGATTTCTCATCTAGAAGATGAATTGTGGTGATACAAACTCTAATTGCATTGTAAATTTGGGACTCTGAGTTTGGGACTACAACTGGGATAGAATCGTCTTCCTTAACCATCATACATAAAAATTATAGAGCCTTACATTGATGATTCGGTATGAACCGTTCATCCCAATTAAGGCACAAGCCTCGTTCTAGACAAGAGGTTATTTCAACAGATGTAAATTTTTTCATTGGTAATTCGGGGGAAGGGTATTTGCCCAAAGTTGAAACAGGATTATTAGAGAGCATGATGAGTAATGGGTGATGAGAACTCACTCAACTAGCATTCACTTTTTCTTCCACCAATTTTGCCATACCGAGGGCTTCTGATAACATCATAGGCTTCAATAATAGGAGCTCATGGCTTGGTAGTCCCGCCAGTGTGTGTACTAGCTGTTTGAAGGGCAACAAGCAGTGGAAATGTGAGCATCCAACATTATCTATTCTGTTAATTGGAAATGAAACGGGAGTAATGATTTAGACATCAGTTAAGGCATGTGGTTGTAAGGATAAAGTTTGAGCAGTTTGGGAAAAAATATCCGAGGTGAGAGCCGCGAATGGTGAGGGAGTTGGAAGCAAAGGGGAATTGGCAAACAGTAAGGATTATCGGTTGATTCGGTTCACAGTATAAAGAATTTCGATGAGGGAGTGCCGAATCTGTTCTATGGTGGAAATAGAGGTGGCGATTCAAGCTGCATGTGATTGTACAGGCACAGCGAGGGAAGAAATTTTAGGTTGGGATAAATGAAGATGAAGAACGATTTGAGCGTCTAGTGGCAATGGTAATTTTTTGGGTAGAGTTTGGGTTGAAGGATAGAAGATAACAGTTGAAGAAGCCACGAATGGTGAAGGAGTCAACAACCACAGGGGGCTCGCTGACAAAAGAGATTATCGCTCTATTCTGATGAGCGATTGACGAATTTCAGCAATGAAATGCTGGATTTGTGCGTTGATGAAAGTAGCGGTGACAGTAATTGTGGCAAGATTTGCTGTATTTTGCTTGACAGTTACCACAATACCCTTCACTTCCTTTGACATTTTTGTGATGGAAGCTTCGAGCGCTTCGGGTGCTTGTTCTTTGGTTGTCATCTCCTCTGCTGTGGTCTCAATGAAATCACTAATGTTACATGCACGCTTACAATGCAGCACACATATATTGGGAAATAGAGGGAAGTGGGGTTTAGGCAGAGGAAGACGAGGAGGAGAGGAGAAAGAGAGAGTCAGAGGGAGAGAGAAATAGAAAGAGAGAAGCCTGAGGGGAGCAGAAGAAACAAGAAAGAGGGTAACTATCTTCTTTCCTTTCATTGCCAAGCTGCACAGTACATATATTGTAAAAGTCCAACCGAATCAGTTGGAGACCGAAAAGCAATGGTATAACAGAATATGGAAAATTAAAAACAGGAAAACAAAATACCAAAATTAATAACAGTTAAACAGAAAACCGGCCCTTAACACAAACATATATGTAATTTGAAAAACAAACCTTGAGAAGTGTTACGTGAAGCTTAGTTAGCAAAGCGTCTGGCTTTATCAAAGCCGTCTCAATATCCTCGGCTGACAATTTCAGGTCACGGCCAATCACGGTCTCAAAAACCTAATTTACACACGGAAGGGTCAACGAAATGTCGCTCCCTTCCTCCCGTCCTCACTTTCAAATAAAAGAACAGAGCGATCTTACGTTCAAGAAATTAAGAACCGATGCTAGCTCCCATCTCTGTCGAAGCTTAAGCCTCCAAAGCTCCAATTCCGACGATGACGAAGAATCCGGTACCCCGCCATTTTCTACCGCAGCGGTTACCACTTCTTCTCCGAGATTCCTGCAATGCGGCGTCGTTCTCCGACGGCCGTTCTCTGTCATGACAGTCGTCAGGTAAGCTGAAGAGAGACAGTGTTCTGTTGTTGAGATGCGATGTCAACCCAAGCAGCAAGGTTTTGAGAGAGAACGGAGCGATGTAATGCGGAGAGAGGTAGCTATGGAGGGAATGGGAGGTATTCTCAAATGGAAGAATTTCCCGCCCAAAAGCATATTTACCGAGTACGGCAAAACTTGTCTTACAATTTTGGAATGGGCTTTTCTAGGGTGACATTGATAGTATACATCTCACTTGGAAATAATCCCACCGTTTCATTTATTTAAAATTTAACGGTT
>JAODPA010118295.1:0-18481 GCA_025585075.1 Nepenthes mirabilis | reverse complement strand
TCTTTGCCTTGAACTGTTCGGTCTTTCTTTACTTAGAATTTCTACTGGGTGTATTTCTCTGATGTTCTCAGTCCTTATTTATAGCCCTAGGTTTTGGTGGCTGTCATTTATAGCTCTTCATTTTCCAAAGAGTGATATTTATAATTTTATATTTTCCAAAGAGGGTCATTTATGATTTACGTTTTCCAATAAGTTTCCGAAATAACCAGATTATTGATGGTCGTTCCTTCCCAATATTTTTTTCCCTTATTTTCTATGACCGGACAACTTAATAACTTCCAGTCAACTGTTGGTGTTGACCGGATTTCGCTCTTCTCTCCTATCAACCCATTCGTTCACATTTTTTCGGTCAACATTTTACGTTGACCAGATTACTCCTTCAATAATAACTTCCGCTTTTCATCTCATTGAACCCAATCTACTCCGTCCTTACATTCGCACACACCGCACTCCGGCCTTGCATGAGTGGACTTGATTTTCCTTAAAGAAGTCCGAACTTCTTCTTTCCAACGAAATCCGAACTTCATTTCTCCAAGGAAATTCGGACTTCTTTTCTTCAAGAAAATCCGGACTTCGTTTCTTCAAGGATATCCGGACTTCTTTTTCCAAATCAAGGCCGAACTTGATTCCATCTTAAGCCGATTTACATTTCTTATTTCGTTTTCCGGTCAACTTGCGTTGACCGGACTTGATGATTGAAATTTTTCTTGTTATCCGGACTTGTTAAAGCAAGACCTAATTTATTCTCAGGCCGATTTTCCTTTCTTGTTACACTTTCCGATCAACGGGCGTTGACCAGATTCTAAGACTGAAATATTTCTTTGTTTTAAATTTTGGGTTGTTACATAAAGTGCACCTTGGGACTTGATGCATTGATCTCCTCCTTCTCTTTCTTCCCCTTCACATTCTCTCTCTCTCCTCTCTCATAGATCTGCCGAAAAATGGTAGAGAAAGAAGTCGTGTGCACTTAAATATCTGAACTGGCACTCGAGTGCGCGCCAGGTGCACTTCAGGAACCCCTCCCCTAGAATCGGCGCTCGAGAAGGGGCTCAAGCATGCGTCAGGCACGGGTCAGACCTGGGGCAGGTTTGTAGCGAGCCATCTTCGTGCACGCACCATCCAGAATCCATTTTGACCATTCTAATTCAATTTTTCACATCATTAGACCCTAATTTTGATTATATTAGCTTAATAAATCGAGATTATCATCATTTAAAAATCAAATCTTATTTATGGATTAACATTTTAAGGTTTACAATACTAGTTTCCAATTTTGCCAATTCCGGGTTTTTGGGCTTTTCAATCCAATTTCTCACATGTCCTTTGTCCTCAATTCATTTATATTAACTTAGTTACTCATATTCATTATATTTTAGAAATTGGTACCTTACACTTATGGAGACGTTTTAGATCAAGTTCTTATATTTGAGAAAAAGCTTGAAAGAGTGCAGTTCTTTGGAAGGAAATTAGAAAGTTGTGGCAGCTCAACTTCAGGTCAAGGCTTGACCTTAGAGGCACCTTATAAGAGGGCAAGGTTGGAGGAGAAAGGAAAGAGAAGAGTGGGACCACAATTTGTACCGATTCCACCAGCAGCAGCAGCTGTTGTGTGCCAGTATTATTGAAGATTCCATAAAGACAAACCATATTATAAGCTTACTGGAGCTTGTTTTAATTGTAGCCAGATCGATCACTTTATTAAAGATTGTCCTAAACTGAAGAGACGGTTGGCGATAAAGCCTAATGTTTTGGTAAAGCTTTTACTATCATAATACAAGATGTGGAGGCGGCACCAAACATTTACTATTTTTAATACTCCCGCTCATGTACTCTTGGATTCAGGTTCCACTCATTCGCTCATGTCCCTGAGAATTGGGTGCCACTTATTATCACCCTCGCATATTCTAGAGCATGTGTTAGTTGTGTCGATACCGGTGGGATCATCCATAGTTACAAATATTATGTATTTGAGGTGTGAAGTTTGGGTTAGTGGGTTGCAACTGGTTGTGGATTTGATCTTGTTAGAGATGTATGACTTTAAATGATATTGGGTATGGATTGGTTAGTGAGTTATCCTACCAATGTCGATTGTTTCCATAAACGAGTTCATTTCGCCATTTCAAGAAGTGAACCACTTTATTTTCAAGGTGTAGTGAGGAAGGAGTTGCCTTGTTTTTATTTCGGCTTTACATGCTCATCATTTGATAAAAAATGGATGCCAAGCCTAATTGGCATATACAAGCATGATTAGGAGTCATAAAGTGTCAGCAAAGGATATTCCAGTGGTTAGTGAGTTTGAAGATGTTTTTCCTGAAGATTTACCTAGCTTATCACCTACAAGGCACAAGATCTTTTAATCAAGCAAATCATAATTAATTGAGGTCAAAGGATGCAGAAAAGTCTAACATCCAGGAACTAATGAAAGTAAAATACGTAGACTTGGAGACATCCACCGGTCTAAGGATTTCGGACTAAGATTTATTATGTTAACTTGGTTATAAATTTGGAAGCCAAAGATTCACTGCGGGGCATAACGGTAGCCTAAAAAATTATCCAATTGACCCGATTAATAACCGATTCAAATACGGTTAACAAAAGAACAACTTAGCCATTAAAATTCCAACCGATTATCAACCAAAGTAATTTTGGGATAGCAAAATGATAGCCCGGCCACCGAATCTTCACCTGATTAGTAACCAAAATTAACTTGGCAGGTTAAATATAGCACAAATTAAAATGCTCCAACACATAAAGACACACAGCAGCAAGCCATAACACTCTTGGCAGCCCAAAACTTAGCTAAATTCAACAAGAATTCAGTAGGGCTCTTGGTATCAGAAGAACACTAAGAATTTAGTAATAATTCATCAAGCATGAGGGGTCCACGGCAACCCCATTTCAGCATCATACTAATAGTATATATATATATATATATACACACACACACACACTTTCTTCAGCTAATGGTTCAGCAAACCAAGTACACAGCACTTCACGGTAGCATTAGCATATTAAGAAAATCATCAATAATTCAGCAGCCAAACAACACCCCACGGCAGCCATCAACTCTCCATAGCACTTAGTCAAAATTTGGGGCAAAGTAAAAGCAGCCCAGGGCTGCTTATTTCTGCTGCTGAAGCCAAGTTACAACTTAGCAACAGCAGCAGCAGTAGCTCCACGACAGAAGCTGCTGAAGCAAGCTTTCCACACACTACTTGCAACTCCACGACTGCATCCCCAATAAGCCTTACATCTCAGTATTATTATCCACCAATTAAGTTGCACCATTAGGCAACTTTCGATACAGCCAAACTAGCAAATATATAAGGGTGAATCAGTTCCTTCACCTGGTGCAGGCAGTAGCTCCTTCCAACAGGAGTGATTCAGCATCTTTTAATTGAATTTATTTAAGGCCACGGTTAGGTTAGTAAGAACGAAGAAAAAAGGGAGGGAACTGTGAGGAAGAAAAGAGGAGGGAACTGACAGAGAAGGAGGAAAGCAGAAAGAAGGAGAAAGACAGAAGGGAAAGACAGAAAGGAAAACTGAAGCAGAACCAAAGGTGGTAAGGGTTTAACTAAATATTTTGGCAAGTGTACTTAAATATCTTTTTCAATTGGTGTTTCTTATTGTTAATTCCTTAAATATTATTACTCTAATACTTAAATTCACATATGTTCTTGGTCATAATCATCAATTTTACATGAAGTATATTTGGCTGGAATTCTAGAATCAAGATCAGTGGCTGAAACAGCCACTATAAATGAACTGAACCGGTGAACAATTGTCACCAAATCAGCCATAATTTGGTAGCCAACAAGCTTAACATCTTAATTATATTGTAACCGAATGGCTCATGAAAATGAGCTAAACCGAGCATTGAACTGGGTCCCATATTAGTAATAGGACCAATTTTACCAACTCTATTGATATTCAAGATTTTAGCCTATGAACTGGGCCCCAAATGGCCTGAACTAGCAGCCATGATAACTTACGTTTCTTGTGGTGAAATTCAAGTATCACCCCATAAAAGTTAACCCCAAACTGGTCATGAACCGGCCTCCAAAACCACAATAGAAAGTGTCTGTATCATAACACTACTGATGCAGAATTTTCAGCTACACTTCTGACCCGAATTGGCTGGAATTTTAATCTGAACGGGCCATGAACCAAACATATTGTTAAACATGAGTCTCTTAGCTCTAATTGGACTCCCAACAAAGATAGAACTGGTCCTCTGATTATCTATTGAAACTAAATGTGGTAGCTTGAGAAATATTAACTGAACTGAACCTAAATAGGTTCAACCAGAAGCCGGGCCATCCACAATATCATGTACTAAGATTGACCTACCCACCAGTTAATTGGCCACCCAAAATGCCTTGAAATGGATACTGAACTAGACCCTTGAACAGCACCAGAACTGGCCCAGTACCCTGGAAATTGATTCTAGCAATCCGAAAAAATGGACTGATTCGGCCCTAAACCGGTTGAACTAGTAGCCATCCCAGCCAGGTTATCATGTACTAAAGTTGAACTATCATACTACAAATCGGCGTCTAAAAATACCTTTGAAAGATATGTGAATCGGGCCCTTAAGTAGCAAGAGAACCGAGTGACAGCATCCATGTTGATGTTGGAATTCGGGCTGCTAAACTAGCCCACTTTCTATTTCCAAATCAGTTGAACTAGCACCCAAATTAACCAAAATATTATGAGAAAATATTAAGGTATCAATCGGTGAAAATATGCCTTGAACCAATCCCAAATCGGGCCACAAACTAAGTAAGAAGGACTGTCAAATGGTGAAATTTTAGCAAATGGAGAGGCCTTGAATCATTGAACTGGTTCACAAGTGATAAAAATTAATAATAAAAATTGGTATGGACCAATCCCTTTAACGGGCTATTAAATAGGCTATGAATTGATAATCGAATCTGTAAGTAATTGTGCTAAGAAATCAACCTGAAGTGGCCCTGAGCCGATTACCATACCGGTAACCAAATCAGCTAAATATATCACATGTTAAATATGAATTTTAATATATATATATTTATATTTAAGGTTAAAGCCACTAAAATGAATAATGCATTGATTTTTGTTACAATTTATAGTTCGTTACTAATTATCGCATGTTATGATTACCTATTTCGATATTATGAAAAATTTACATGGAAACATTGTATGGCCAATGCATTGATTTCTGTTACTTGTTACCGCATTGTATGTTAAAAGAAAGATTATATAGAAGTTTCCTAAGTTTCGAAGAATTATAAGCATTTTCTCCCGAAATGGAAAAAATTAAGTAAAGACGCATTAAAAAGGAGGTAAAAGTTTCTGTAAGTAGTTTTCAAGTTTTGAGAATAAGTATGAAACTGTACAAAGGAATTATCTCAACGAATAATATTCTTTGGCATACCATAAATATTATAGTGAAAACTTAAGGATTATCCTGGCCATGTATTGTAACGGGTGATATTCCTTGGAACATATTAGGATATTACAGTGGAAATCACAGAATTGATCTAAAAGCTGTGAGGTGACTTTTGGTTCCACCTACTGGGTGATATAGGTAGTATCACCCATCTTAGAGTGTAAAAGGTGGTAAAGTAGCTACAGGATGTTAGCTTTTGACCCCGTCTATCAGGTAATAAAGGTAGTACCACCCACATTGTGGTGTAAAGGGAGCTAAAGGCCTTCAATTGTGGGGATATGCACAATCCATTTTGTCTTCGAGATGTAAATAAAGAATATCTAACCTTAGATTATATAGAATAACACAATCCTTTTTTCGATTGACTATTCTGTTCACTGGTAAGGCTTACTAACCTCCTAAAGATAAATGATAAAAGGGCAAACGATAATTAAAAATCAGAAAAAAAAAATTAAAGAAGTCAAAAGTTCATGCATGTTCCCAAATAGTTCCTACGTCTCTAATTTATATATTATTTTAAGTATAAATGTACATGCTTTTGTCTTTTTTTAATCTGTAGATTGCAAAGCATTTAACTACTCACTTACTGTTTTCCTAACCCCTTAGATGTATAGTATAATTTGGTATCTGGTGAATCAAGAGTCAAGTCAAAAGATATTTAGGACCAAATGCTAGTGGATTGTAATATATTAGTAAGTCACATACTCTTTCTTATAATAAATAAATATGTATATATACCATGTTAGTATTTAGTATTGATCATTTAGTTATACTTCTGTAAATTATTATGGATATTATTTGTGCTTTTGGAGAATTCTATGGTAATAATTTTGATTTTTAGTAGCATCTTTAAAGAATCCAATACTGTATTCAAGTCATACGGGATTAGAGCCACTTGGTATGGTATCATATGAATCCTATGTATAATAATGATATATTTATAGGCTTATATGTAGTACGACGTCTCATTAAGTGTAAATGGGGACATGGAACATCACATCATCGCATCGGGAGATCAAATTTGAAATTAATGTTACTCCTGGATTGGCACTGATTTTGAAAACACCATGCAGAATGGCATCGATAGAATTGAAAGAACTAAAATAGCAATTGTAGGAACTTCTAAAGAAAGGATTTATTCGGCCGAGTGTATCTCCTTGGGGTACCCCGGTGTTATTCATAAAGAAGAAAGATCGATTATTACGACTTGTATTGGATACCAAAAATTAAATAAGATCACCATCAAGAATAAGTTTCCGTTGTCGAGGATTGATGACTTGTTTGATCAATTACAAGGGGTGTAGATATTTTTTTAAATTAATCTTCATTTGGGATATCACTAACTAAGGATAAAGCAGGAGAATGTGGCAAAGACTGCATTTCAAATGAGGAATGGGCACAGCAATTTTTTAGTTATGCCATTTAGATTGACCAATGCCCCAGACACTTTTATGGAATTAATGAATCGGGTATTTTGACCATATTTGGATAAATTTGTAGTGGTATTTACTAATGACCTTTTGATTTATTTGAAGAGTAATCATGATCGTGAGGCACATTTGAGAATTGTGTTTTAGACACTTCGGGATTATTCTAAATTTAAAAAAGTGCAAATTTTGGTTTGAAGAAGAAGTAGCATTCTTGGGGCAAATCATATCGAAGGGAGGCATTTCTGTTGATTTTAAAAAGATTGAGGCTATTGTCAACTGTAGTCAGCCTACAACGGTGACTGAGGTTTAAAATTTTCTTGGGATGACAGGATATTATCGAAGATTTGTAAAGAATTTTTTTTAAAATTGCCATGTCATTGACTCAATTGATAAAGAAGGAAGTTAAGATTGTTTGGACTGATGAATGTAAGTAGAGTTTTTAGTAGTTAAAGAATAGATTGACTACTGTTCTAATCTTAACAATTCTTGAAGGATTTGATGGATTTGTAGTTTATTGTGATGTATCTAGGATAGAATTAGGTTGTGTATTGATACATCATGGAAAAATAATAGCTTATGGGTCAAGGTAGCTAAAGGTTCACAAAAGGAATTATTTGACTCATGACTTAGAGTTGGCAATGATAATTTTTGCTTTGAAGATTTTGAGACACTATTTATATGGTGAGAAATTTTTAGTGTATTCAGATTATAAAAATTTAAAAAATTTATTCTATTAGAAAGAGTTGAACATGAGGCAAAGGAGATGGATGAATTTTCTAAAAAATTATGACTGTGAAATCCAATATCAGTTAGGAAAGGGCAATGAAGTCGCAGATGCTTTGAGCCATTAGATGGGTTTCGTGGCAAATTTGATAATTAAGGAGATGGAGATGCTTTAATGGGTGAAACAATGTGATACCAAGAGGTATACTTAAGATGAACGGACGATTTTGTCTTACATTTTGATTCAAATGGAGATAGTGAACTTGATTAAGGAGGATCAAATGAATAATCCATTCTTACCTGACATTGCTGAAGATTTAAATCAATACTCTGGATTTGATTTTAATGTTCGTGCCGATGGAGCCTTGTGGTTCTAAGATCAGATGTGTGCCGAACATCAGAGAGCTAAAGGAGGAAATTACGAATGAAGCTCACTGATCAAAATATACTATTCATCCAGGAATCAATAAAATTGTGATGGATCGGCCTTATTTCACCACATAAAACAGCCGTCAAGCCTAAATCCTTACATCAAAGTAGATAACAACTAGGTGGACATAAAAATTTTCTTTTCTTTCATATGAATAAGCCTTTCTTTTATACACAGGATTGCTTGAGGTCGGACTACATGAGCTGGCCTTCCAGTTTAAAATTTCATACTTGGCCTGCCAACACTAAGGTTAGTCGGACATGAATACCTTGATATGATCTGAGATGCTACTAAAAATATGGATTTCATTTACCAATAAAGTAATCTCGGAAACATGCCAACATCCATAAATTCTTATACAGCGTAACAGTTTTACAAGTCCTCAAACATCAAAAGAAATAAATCAAGTTCTTCATTGATCAGCTCCGGCCAGCTATGCCATCTAGCTACTTCATATGGTTCTACTCAATTTCGTCCTCCATAAGCCTCTCGTTATCTGAAAATTGTAAAAGTGAGCTACAAAGCCCAACAAGATACTCACATGCAAAAAATATAAACATACATATAATCAGATCAAAGTAAGGATTTATATTATAACTTTAACATATAAAATTACCATATAATTTCTTCTTTAGTTCAGAATTTTCTTATTCTTATTCTTATTACCTTGTCTTCAAAAGATTTATAAAAATCATTCAAAAATTCTTATCATCTTTAGGGACCGGACGGGAGCAGACAACATCGAGGAAGGGTTGTGTGCTACCCCACAACCTAAGGTTGTATCCTCTCATTATGTTCCCCGAGGCGGGAGGTAATGCCTTTAACCCGGCATACGGAGCCGTAGTCCAAAAGTCTTATGCCACAAAAAGTCTCCCCCCGTGGCCCAGTAGGCAGTCCTCGAGTGTCACTCCAATATCCTTCATCCATCTTTAATAGCAAGTTTAATGGAAACTTGGTTCTTAATTCATGTCTTTTGATGGCCATCCGTCATAGTTTGAAAGTCGAAAGTCGTAAAGTTCACTTGCTGTCCAGATTACATACGCTTTTCGTTATTCTTATAGCCTTTGTTCTTTAACTTCAACAATTGAAATCTGTATAGCCTTTTAATCATTTTTAAGTTGAAGATTCTTTGATCAAAAGTCAGAGGTCTTTTTCGTTAAAGTAGGAAATATTTTTCTTAAAAACCGGAGTACTTTTCTAACAAGGGCGGAGTTCTTCTTCTAAAAATGCCGGAGTTCTTTTCTTAAAAGTCGGAGTTCTTTTTACTGAAAGCCGAAGTTCTTTTCTCAAAAGGCTGGAATTCTTTTCTCAAAAGCCGAAGTTCTTTTTACTTAAAGCTGAGTTCTTTTTATTGAGAGCCGGAGTTCTTTTTACTGAAAGTCAGAGTTCTTTTATCAAAAGGCCGAGTTCTTTTTTCTCAAGGGTTGGAGGTCTTTTCTTTAAACATACAATTATCAATGTTCATATAAGTCGACAAATAATCATACTTCAAGCAGAACACAATCGAACATCATGATTAAGAACGATTCTTCCTTAAATCAAAGGAACAGAACAAATATCATGCATACTGAAACATAAGTTCATAAAAATATCAGATATACTAATGTTGTGAACATGCATAAACATGAACTTAAAACAGGGTGAGTACTCTTGCCTGTATTTTTTTTACTTCGCCTTGAACTTTTGGTCTCCATTTACTAAAAAACTCTATTGCGTGCTTCTTTCACACGCCTTCTAGTTCTTATTTATAGGCCTTGGGTCTGGCGGCCGTCGTTTGGGTTTGCCCACACAGGGGGAATGTTTCAGAGTATGTTATTTATGGCTTTACATTTTCAAAGAGTTTTCTTATTAATTTCCAGATTATTTATGGTTTCTACATTTCCAAAGAGTTTCCTTATTAATTTCTGGTTAACTGACCTTGACCGGATTCATATTTCTCATCTAATTACATTCTGGTAAATTAATTAGCGTTGACCGGATTACTTTCCTCTTTCCCGTCCTTCCTTCCATTCACACTTTTCAGTCAACATTTTACGTTGACCGGATCACTCCTTCATCACGCCTTTCCTTATTAATTTCTGCTTAACTGACCTTGACCGGATTCATGTTTCTCATTTAATTACATTCTGGTAAATTAATTAGCGTTGACCGGATTACTTTCCTTTTTCCCGTCCTCCTTCCATTCACACTTTTCGATCAACATTTTACGTTGACCGGATCATTCCTTCAGCACGCATTCTGGTCAACACTCATTGATCGGACTACTCATTTATCACGCCTTCCGGTCAATACTTGTTGACAAGATTACTATCCTTCATCACGCCATCCGGTCAACACTCGTTGTTTGGATTACTCTTTCTTCACGCCTTTTGGTCGACACTCGTTGACCGGATTACTATCCTTAACTCGTTTTCCTAAGTAATTGTAACTTGACACCGGGGATTTTCTATATTCTAGGATCTGGATCATTACAATCTCCCCCACTTATAGAAATTTCATCCTTGAAAATTTAAATGAAGTTACTAACCTCTAGAAAAAAGATAGGGATTCTTGTTCTGAATTTCTTCCTCTCGTTTCCAAGTTGCTTCTTCAGGTGAGTGATTTTTTCAGAGTACCTTTATTAAAGAGATTGATTTGGTGTGCAGCCTTTGTTCCCTTCAATCTAAAATATATACCGGTTCTTCTACGTAAGATAAATCCTTGTCAATTGCCAAAGGCTCGAATTCAATTACATGATTAGGATCATGGACATACTTTCTAAGCATTGATATATGAAACACGTCATGTACTTCTGCAAGCTTGGTGGGAGTGCATGTCTGTAGGCCACTTCTCCGATCCTTTCTAAAATCTCAAAAGAGCTAATAAATTGTGGTTTCAGCTTTCCTTTTACCTCGAATCTGTACGTCTCCTTAGAAGGCGACACTTTTAGGAATACAAAATCACCTTCTTCAAATTCTAATACAAATCTCCTCCGGTCTGCATAGCTCTTTTGTCTGCTCCGGGCTACTCTTAGATTCTCATGCACTAGCTTTATCTTTTCCTCCGTCTCCTTGATAGTTTCTGAACCCAAAATTCTTTTATCTCCAGACTCCACCCAGTAAATCGGTGATCTATATCTCCGTCAATATAAGGCCTCAAAAGGAGCCATGCCTATGTTGGACTGATAACTGTTATTATATGCAAATTCTGCCAAAGCTAAGAAATTATCCCAAGTCCCTTTCATCTCTAATACCGAGGCCGCCCTTAACATATCCTCGAGGATCTGAATCGTCCGTTCTGACTGGCCGTCAGTTTGCGGATGATAAGCGGTATTAAATTTTAATTTTGTTCCCAATTCTTTATGTAGACTCTTCCAAAACTTTTAAATAAAGCGAGGGTCTCTATCTGATACAATAGAGGCAGGCACACCATGAAGCCTGACAACCTCATTTACATACAGTTGGGCTAGTTTATCACGGGAGTAAGTTGTCCGGATTGCCAGGAAATGGGCTGACTTTACAGTCGGTCAACAATAACCCAAACAGCATCATGTTTTCTTGGTGTCCTTAGCAGGCCGGTCACAAAGTCCATGGCAATATCTTTCCATTTCCAGCCTGGAAGCGGCATTAGTTGTAATAACCCAGACGACTTCTTTCTTTTGGCCTTTACTTGTTGGCATACAAGATATTTTTCCACGTAAGCTGCAATATCCCTCTTTATATTCCTCCACCAGAATTTTTTCTTTAGGTCCTGGTATATCTTATTGATTTTCAGGTGCATTGTATACCGAGATCTATGGGCTTCCTTTAAAATTTTCTACTTCAATTCTTTGTTATCTGGCACACATAATCGATCCCTAAACCTTAATGCTCCATCCGGCTTAACATGAAAATCACGTTGGGAATCTTTGTTCAGATCACTCATGATATTTACTAGGAAAGAATCATTCACCTGACCTCCCTTAACCTCATCTATCACCTCTGGTAGGACTTGAAGGTATATTGTGAGGACCCAAAATAAAAAACATAATAACTGGATGTGATTAAGGTAATTAATATCAATAAGAGGCTATGCATGTAGTAAAAAAGTGGTAGTTAAAAGTAAAAAGTTAGAAAAATATCCGAATTTAGCAAGCAGCCGAGTGGCGCTTGCTGTGGGCTCGAGCCCTCCTATCGAGCGCAAAAACAAGTAGCAACCCCGCTCGCTGCCTGCTCGAGCCCACTCAAGCGGTGGAGTACCCGAAGCCCTTCGCCTGTCGGCCGCTCGAGCAGAGCTCGAGCGGCGGACTGCCTAAAGCCTTGCCGCCTGCTGGCTGCTCAAGCTGAGCTCGAGCGGCTGCGCGATATATAAAAGTGCGCCCAGTTCTCTCCTTTTCATTTAGCACGATTTTAGGATTTGAGGAGAGAGAGTGTGCCATTCCTAGTGAGAGAAGGGTAGAGAACGAAGCCCGGAAGTCCAAATCCATCTGTGAGTTAGTTATAAAGGTGAAAGCCCGCGTCAAGGCAAGTGTACCTTGGACGTCGTTTTTCATTTTTACCGTTTCTTTTGCTTTAAACTTGATGAAATGTTACCAAAATGATCTTGATGCATGTTTATAGTACATGAAGCATGTTTCATTCAATTAATTGGTTGGATTTTATGTTTATCCATGTTTATTGCAAGATTTAGCTTCGATTTCATGAATAAGCATGAAAATAGTCTCGGAAAGCATGTGATGAAACCCTCGCTCGAAAATGCTGTGAAGATTGAGTAAATTGCATAATTAATGTATATGCATGGCATCTATGACATTAATTTCACGAAAAGTGTACATGTAAGAGACCGATTTGAGTCCGACGGTTTTGGCAAAGCCCTTTATACGAAAATGAAGAGGTTTTGATGAGTTTTAACCGTAGCTTCTGTTATATGAAAGTTAATTAAAATCGATGTGCAACTTTCAGTATAATTTGTTTTCGAAAATAGGAATGAACGTATACCAACAAAATTTCCATGTGGATTTAAAGAAGTGCTGAAAGTGTATTTTGAAAGTATGATTTTGTAAAAGGGGATTCCTATAAAGAGATGGTTTCCGCTACAGTTATTTTAGGACCTTAGACTGACTACAGTCCGGATAGGTTATCCGGCAAGCCATAGAACTTTACGGTAATAATCGAGGATAACTCTATCTATGGAGTTATTTGTGGTCCGTCCTGCCTCGGTCCAAAATACAGGTTGTATTTTGGATCATTCATCCTGTTACAAAGGAGAGTTTGTCTAAATTTCTGCAGAATTCTTGCCTTATATTTAGTACCGTTAATCATGTTCCTGTCTTGATGGAAGCTTTTGAGGAAAAAAAAATCCGTTCCGTCACAATTAGTATCAGAGAATTGAGATGCCTTAGGAATTGATCGATCGAAAAGCGAAAGCATAGGTTTGAATCTCTGAATAGAATTCCTGTAGGAATAAGTAGAGGAAGCTAAGACAGTTAGGACCTTTAAGAAATTGGTTCTTAGGCTTGGTTAGAAATTTCTTAAAGTTATTAAATATTTCTTTCTTGTTCCATTAAATCCTTGTCCTTATATTCATGTGGTTGCCTTGATTATAGGATGGCAAGTAGAAGAGGTGGGAGGAATGGCCGCGGTGGCGTTAGCACGCCGTATGATAGAGAGGCGGCCTTTATCAATCTACTGGAGAGGATGACCAATGTAGTAGAGTCTGTCGAGCAAAAGCACATGGCTCCGAATCCTACACCCGAGCCAGCTCTAGCACCTCCTTGTCCTACAACTTATGATAGGTTCACCGCTGAACGAGCACCGGGCTTTCTAAGAAAGCATGATCCAGCTAAGGCAGACGTGTGGATGAAAAAAATGAAGAAGATATTCACTGTGCTTCACTGTACTGACCATGAAAAGGTCACATTTGCTGCGTATAAATTGGAGGGTGAAGCGGATAGTTGGTGGGACATGCAGAAACGAGCGATGGGAGTGCCTAATGAAGCTATCACCTGTGAGATGTTTGAGGAGGCATTTCTGGAAAAGTATTTTCCATCCAGTCTTCGAGATCAGAAAGAGCAAGAGTTTATGAGGCTAAGACAAGGGAGCATGACCGTCAACGAATATGATGCCAAGTTCACTGCGCTGTCTTATTTTGCACCATTTTATGTAGAGGATGAGTAGAGAAAAGCTAAAAAGTTCCTGCGAGGGCTACGAGATGATATTAGGAAGTTGTTGTCTGTTTTGAAATTTTAGACTTATACCGAGATCCTGGATAGAGTAGTGATCTATGAGAAGGAGACGGAGACAGAAAGATTTTATGCAAAGAGAATCACCAGCTGAGCGAAAGTAAGTACCGGATTATCTGCGGGGTCTTCTGGACAGTTAAAAGGACTAGAGCGGCTGACAAAGGAAAAAGTATTGTACCGACTCAGTCAGTGACCGGTACTAGAGCATCGGCTGAAGACTGCGCCTTCTGTAGGATGAAGCATCCGGGGCAAGAATGCCGTAGAATATCAGGAGCATGTTTTAGATGTGGGTAGCAAGGCCACCTTCTCAGGAACTGCTCACTACCCCCAAGGATGGAAGGAAAGAAGCCTACTGTTTCTACAAGAGCCTTCGTGGTAGCTGTTCAAGATCCGGAGGCCTCTCCGAATGTTGTGAAAGGTACTCTTTCTATTTGTGGAGTTTCAGCATCCATATTATTTGACTCGGGGTCTACCCATTCATTCATTTTTCCAAAATTTACATGCTATATTGTATCTGCCCCATGTGTTTTGGATTGTGAATTATCTGTGTGTACTCCCACCGGATCATCTGTAATTACTGATGTGATGTATCCGGAATGTATGGTTGAGGTGAATGGGAACCATTTGGTTGTGGATTTAGTGTTGTTAGACATGGGTGATTTTGATGTGATCCTAGGAATGGACTGGCTGGCTAAATACCATGCTAGTATTGACTGTTTCCTGAAGCGGGTTTGTTTTGATATCCCTAAGATAGAGCCCTTTTTTTTAGGGCATTAAGAAAAAGGGGTGCCTATATCGATCTCTGCTCTACATGCTAAGCATTTGATGAGTAGTGGATGTAGAGCTTATTTGACATATGCCTGCACTACTGGAAGTCATAGTGTGCCAGCTAAGGACATTCTGATTGTTTGTGACTTTGAGGATGTATTTTCAGAGGAGTTACCTGGATTGCCTCCACACCGGGAAATTGAGTTTGAGATTATTGTTGTTCCTGGTGTTAGTCCGGTTTCTAAATCCCCTTATCGTATGGCTCCGGCTGAATTGAATCAGTTGAAGTTGCAACTATAGGAGCTGTTAGACAAGAGTTTTATCAGACCGAGTGTATCTCCTTGGAGTGCACCGGTGTTGTTTGTAAGGAAGAAAGATGGGTCTTTGCAGTTGTGTGTTGACTATCGTGAGTTGAATAAGATCACGATTAAAAATAAATACCCTCTACCACGCATTGATGACTTATTTGATTAGTTGCAGGGATCTTGAGTGTTTTACAAGATTGATTTGAGGTCCGGTTATTACCAACTGAGAATCAAGCCGGAGGATGTGACTAAAATAGCTTTTTGGACACGTTATGGCCATTATAAGTTTCTCGTTATACCTTTTGGCCTTACAAATGCTCCAACTGCTTTTATGGATTTGATGAATAGGGTTTTCAGGCTGTACTTGGATAAATTTGTGGTGGTATTCATTGATGACATCCTGATTTACTCAAAGGATCATAAGGAGCATGAAATTCATTTGAGGAAGGTACTTCAGGTGCTCCGCGATGAGAGACTTTATGCCAAGCTGAGTAAGTGTGAGTTCTGGCTCGAGAAGGTGATGTTCTTGGGACATGTAATTTCTGATGGTTGCATTTCTGTAGATCCCAAGAAAATAGAGGCTGTTACAAGTTGGAGTAGACCAACTTCTGTGACTGAGGTTAGGAGCTTTCTTGGTATAGCGGGATATTACAGGCGTTTTGTAGAGAATTTCTCTCAAATTGCTATGCCTCTGACTCGGTTGCTGAAGAAAAAGGCTAAGTTTGTGTGGACCAAAGAGTGTGATCTGAGCTTCTAGGATCTAAAGGATCGTTTGACCACCGCTCCGGTGCTGATTATTCCAGAGGGTTCTGGAGGCTTTGAGGTATACTGTGACGCTTCTAAGGCGGGTCTAGGATGTGTGTTGACGCAGCACGGTAAAGTCATGGCATATGGATCTAGACAATTGAAAGTACATGAGAAAAATTATCCTACCCATGATCTTGAACTTGCTACTGTGGTATTTGCATTGAAAATTTGGAGACATTATCTATATGGTAATGTATTGGATCTAAGAGAGATGTCGTTTAAAATTTGTACAAATCCAAAATAAAATAGTGGAAGCAAAACTAGATCCATAAGGTAACCCTGCGGAAGCACAAAAAAACCATCCAACAAGATATACAATGTGCCATAATCATCAAATGTACAAGTTTGTTCGTAATATTAATTAGTTACATTCAAAGCTATCAAAACTCTTAAAATCTCTCCAAGGCTTCAAGACTCCAAGATCTTCTTTGCAAGCCTTATCTACTCTTATTCTTCAGGCACCAATTCTAATGTCTCATCTGGAGGGGGCAAAAATAATAAGGGTGAGCCAAAACTCAAGAAGGTACCAGAAAAACATGCATATACAATAGAGAAAAGGAATATATTTCAATTAAATAGTAGGGACATAGGGAAGAGATGCGAAAACATGAAACAATATGAAAACATGAATCTGGAAACTAAAATATTATTGTTGTTTCTTTTTTCTTTCCTTATCTTTGCCATAAAACATGTCAAAAACCGTAAATCAAATCGAACTTCATTTTTTCTTTAAATTGCTTCTAGTTTTTAAAGGGACCCAAGCTAGTAGACCCTACTAACAGAGGGGACGAATAATCCGGGATAGATTGTATTCACTCCACACAATCAATGGCTAGACTTAGAATAGTAACATCCCTTCTAACAGGATGATTTATAATATTACCTCCCGAATGCAGGTCAGACTCAAAATTCTACCATCCAGTGTTAACGTCCCGAGGAAGGGTGGACCACGTATTACCCCATGGACAGAATTATCTCCGATTACCACTGTAACGTTCTAAACCATGTTGGAGAATCCTACCTGACTAAATAACAGTCCTAGGTCCGATTTCTTACTGGTTTAACTGAATTGAAGGTATCCTTGTTCTCATTTCTTAGTTCTTAGCTCATCATGCCTCAAAGGCCACTTCAAATTCATACAATCAAACTTTCAGATAATTTATGTAATTCTCAGAAATTTAATAGAATTGCCTTTGAACTAATTCTTAGACAAAAATATCAAATAAACTCAACTAATGTGCCAAATACATTTTCATCACATTTCTCAAAGCTTACAACAAATTTGCTACTTCCATTTTCGAATTAAGGTTTTGGGCAAATCATCCGTACATAAATAGAACACAAAATTCATGCCAAATTTTGAAATCGGAACAATACATTATCATATTTATATTTAAACAAAAAATCTATCCAATAAATCATGAGAAACATGCATTGTTCAGAGCAAATCATATAAAAAGAGGGTTTAGAGCTTAAATGTCAAAGTGGAGATATTAAAAAGCGATAAAATGGAAAATGAAGTTCGGAGTATACATGACTCAGCCTGATTCACTGATTTTCTTACTTTGATTGGACTGAAATTGGCAAAGAATCTCTCTCCTTTTTTCTCCTCTTTCTCCCTTCGCTTCTCTGCGCCGTGCCTCAAAACCCTTCCCCTTTCCCTCTTTTATAACAAAATGAAATTAGGTTTCTAGAAGGAAAATTGCGCCTGCGCTTGAGTGCCTAACGAGCGCACGGTGAGTGCAAGTCTGTAGCAAGTGGCGCCTCCTCGTGCACTTGAGCGAGTAGCAAGCGTCATACAATCTATTTTTGGCGCCTTCATATGTGCTTGAGTGAGCAACGTGCGTGGGCTTTTTCGGAGCAATCTATTTTTGGGGCCCTCTGCTGGGCTTGAGCCCACAGCGAGCCCAGCCATGCATCCACCCACACTATGATAAAAATTTTAATTTTTCTAATTTTATTTATCCCAAATTTAATTATATTAACTTATATTAATTTAATGACTAGGATTTACTATAATCTAGAAATTGGGTCATCACAAGAAGTGTACACTATTTTCCATGTGTCGATACTCCAAAAATATGTCTATGATCTGACCTACATTATTAATTATGAGACTTTGGCAATCGATGAAAATCTAACATATGCTGAGGAGCTAGTGCGGATTTTGGGTCGTAGAAATTAGGTGCTCCAAATAAAGACCATTCTATTGGTTAAAGTTTTATGGAGAAATCATTCACAAGAAGAGGCCAGATGGGAACAAGAGGATGAGATTCGGGGTAAGTACCCGCATCTTTTCCTACATTAAGGTATGTAACTCATATTTAAATTTTGAGGATGAAATTTTATAAGAAGGGGAGAATTTTAAGGATTGAGTTTTTAAATTATATT